>VDFB02027089.1:0-32355 GCA_007258455.2 Sequoia sempervirens
GTGATGGTAGGAGGTGGGGGCTCAGTGGATTCAGAGGATGTGATGGTAGGAGATGGGGACTCAGTGGATTCAGAGGATGTGTTGGTAGGAGATGGGGACTCAGTAGATTCAAAGGATGTGATGGTATTGTCAATGATAGGTGTTGGATGGAGAAGGGTCTCGTCACTAACGACCATGGATGACAGGTTGGGATGGCATGGTTCCATGACTGCAATGTGTGGAGTGGGGGATGTTTCCTTTGTTATAAGTCCTTGGAGAAACTTGGATATGCTAGGCTAAGATGGCGAGGTGGGAGTGGATGAAGGTTTATGGATTTGTGGGGGATTAGGACTAGGGATTGGTGGGCTAGGATTAGATAGGGGAATGGGATTGGATGTAGGACTCGGAATAGATGGGGGATTAGGTGAAGGGTTAAGATAGGGGTATTGGCATGGTGAATTAGGACTCAAGGAGGCGGGTGGTGGATTGTAGTAAGGGTATGGGGATGGTGGATGAGGATGGGTATATTGAGGTGGCAGATTAATATAGGGAGATGCGGATGTTGGATTAGGGTAAGGATAGGTTGGTGTGGATGTTGGATTAGAATAGGAAGGTGCGAATGTAGGATTAGGGTGAGAAGATTGGTATGGGAGATTAGGGTAGTGGGTAAATGTGGATGAAGGATTAAGATAGGAGGATGTGGACGAGGGATTAGGATGAGGGTATTGTGATGGCAGGCTAGGATAAGAGGATGTAGGTGTTGGATAAGAGGATGATGTAGATGAAGGATATGATGGATATGATGGACATCCCTTGTCAAAGGTAGCATAAGGAGTGTGATTAGGCATAGATGAAGTCATGATGGGATAACTCGATGGGGTGATTGTATTTTGGAAGGTGGGTAGAGAAAGCTTACTAGCAATGATAGTGTCAAGGGGATCTATGCCGTATACCTCTTGATCAACAAGACTTTCGTTATCGTCATCGACGTAATTAGGGTTTCCCTTGACCACTATTGATGGAGGATAAGAATTCATGATGATGAAAGGATAAAGATGATGGATGAAAGATTTTGGATGGAATTGGACTAAAGCTCAAATCAGGATTTAGGACAAGCTCAGATTAGGATTGGATTAAAGCTAAGATTAGGATGATTGGATGATACGATGGGATTGATTTTGATGATCGGATTGGATTATCAAAGGATGATTATGACACCGAATCTACTTCGAGATGGAAGTAGATTGATTGGGTCGAAGGTGATTGGACAGGGATGAGATTGGATTGGATTGGATTGGATTGGATTGGATAAGATTGATCGATGACTGATTGATAAGATCGACTGATGGATGATGAAAGAGACTACAAATCCCGTTCAAAGATTATCTTAGATGACTTAGAATCTTGATTGATCGGATTAAGGATGAATGGATGATTAGCGTGCAAGATCCACTTTGAGATTGAAAATGGATTGATTGGAGCGGCGATGATGATTAACTTAGGATGGATGACAATCCTAAGAGGATATTATGATGATGTCGGATCGAGATACTTAGGTCAATTTGGATAATAACGAAGACAAAGAAGTTTAAGGGAGATTTGGATGGGGAAAATGATGATTTGATTGGAGAAATGGATGATAGAAATGGATGAACAAATACTCAAAATGAGAAAATGGTTGATCGGGATGGATGAACGATTACTCGGAACGAGTAAATGAATGATCAGAACGATAGAACGAGGGTTCAAAATGATGAAAGGGACTATGAAATGGATGAGCGTTTTCGAGCGAGTAAGCGGATGATCGGAATAATGAGAACAAGAGTTGAGAATGATGAAAGGATGTGTTAAATGGATGAGCGTTTTCGAGCAGCGAGTAAGCGAGATGATCGAGAATGATAGAACAAGAAGTTGAGAATGATGAAAAGGATGTGAAATGGATGAATGTTTACTTCGGAATGAGTAAGCGGATGATCGAATAGCCGAGAACGAAGTTGATGAAAGGATGTGTTAAATGGATGAGCGTTTGCACAAATATGAGTAAGCAGTCGGAGATGTGAACAAGAGTTGAATGATGAAAAGGATGTGTTAAATGGATGAGCGTTTTCGGAATGAGTAGCGGATGAAATATTGGGAGTATGCCCCTTGAGGGGCTGAATGGTGAAGAAAAAGGTGCCGAACCAACTTCTCAAAAGTGAAGTGGTATATATCATCGGAAAGAGCACGAAAAACTGAGAAGAATTGCCTTTGAACGGAGTCAATCAGGTAAATGGTGTGGAAATGGCGGCCCCGGGAAGAAGGAGCAGAAGGTCAAATCCGCCACTGCATAAGGACAAGTCCGCCACTGCACAGGGACAGGTCTGCCACTGCACTGGGACAGGTCCGCCACTGCACTAGGACAGATCCGCCACTGTAGTAGGACAAATCCGCCACCGCACTGGGACAGGTCCGCCACTCTGTCAGGACCAATCCACCACTGCACTGGGACAGATCCGCCACTGCACTGGGACAAATCCGCCACTGCACAGGGACAGGTCCGCCAAAGGATAAGGACAAGTCCACCAAAAGGATAAGTTTAGGCTTGATGTTTTGATGGATGGGTTAGGCAAAAGACCCAAAATATAGCAAACACTAATAATGACTGGTTTTGCACAAGAAAGACAATTCAGACAACACAACCCTAAGATTAGTAGAGATGGGTATGGCCAACAAATTCTTCTACTCTAGGATAAACATGGTTGCTAAGGAGTCCTCGATATACGCACGGTACGTGAGGCCCAAACCGTGAACACCAACCCGTTACAAGCGTGAGTCGGGAACCTTAGCGAGATACTAGAGGCTCGGACCAACTCTTCATGTCATCCCGACACTTCACCAATTACAACGTGGTTGGATTGAGGTATAGCTTTCGCTCTCCCCCCTTTATATACCCCGTCGGTACGTGTGGTTGGAATCGTCCCTTGGGGTGATGAAATCCCCAAGCAGGTCCCACTAAGAAAATGAAAAAGAGGGGTGACTCAAAAGGACTTGGAAAGCTACGATTTCTCTTCACCCAGGATCGCCAAATGGCGCAAGGGGATTGGATATGTCAAATAGCCTTCCCAAACACGCCAAGCAAGGTTTATTGACACCCCTTTAATTAAACTATGTTCCTATTTTACCAAAAGACAATTCGGGAAAACTTGAATTTTTTACCTTCTGAAGGACCGATCCGCCACTCTATTAGGACAGATCCGCCACTGAATTAGGACTAATCATGCCTTTGGGAGCCGAGGGCCCTTGCTTGAATTAGGACAAATCCGCCACTCGGAGCCAATCATGCCCGAATTAGGACCGGTCCTTGGTCAGAGACCGACACACTTGAATTAGGACAATACGCCATTGAATTAGGACCCGGTCCTTGAATTAGGACCAATCATGCTACTGCTTGGGATATAAGCCCTTGAATGGGACTCATCCCAGCCACTCGGGACCAGCTTTGCCACCTACGGGGACCAATCTGAATTAGGACCCGGTCTGCTTGCTGAATTAGAATATCCCATGCTTGAATTAGGACCAATCAGCCACTCCGGGACGGTCCCTTGCTTGGAGAACCCGATCGCCCTTCTTGAGGAGGCAGTGCCTGAGAGGACAGTCAGCCACTCTGTAACACGGACCTTGAAAAATGCAAAAAAATAGAAACATGGAAAGAAAATAGGCAGTTTGTGGGTCCAAATTAGATGCCCGAAATGTGATAGGTGAAATAAGGCATTAGAGACAAGCAACAAGTAAGAGTGCTGGAAAATAAACAACTTAAAACAGCCTACACTTCAGATTGGCCTGGTTGGAATCAAAACAAGACAAAGCCACAAAATGGAACTTTATACCTTGCGTTGAGTCGATCCTTTGGTTGTATAGATCTTTGTGTGTATGCTCCTTGGATGGCAGGTACAGAAACTAGATGAGGATGTGAAGATGAGTCACAGTGGATAGACTTTAAAAAATGGCTAAGTAGAGGTTGAGAAACAAAACTGCAAGAGTTTGGCTAGCACAAATGATCTCCCCAAAATGAGAGAAAAGAGGGGGTATTTATAGGATTTTTGGGAAATCCTAGGGGAAATGGACGATTGAGATTGATCCACCAAATATCAAGATGTAGGGCTAAGGTGAGTTGAGAACTCACAAGCCCTCACATCCTGACATGTGGCATGTGAGATAGCCCCAAAAGGTGAAGTGGACATGAGGTGGAAGGAGAAGGACATGACATGGAGAGGGGTACAAAGTACCTTGGGATTGGACAAGATCTCCTCATAAAGGAGGTCCTTGTCCCCATGTGGGTGAGAGGACAAGTGGGGGAATTAAAAATTCCTCAAATATCCTTATGGGGAGATGGGAAAGAATTTTAAATTCTAAAGGGTGCATTGGGGGATTAAAAGGTGAATTAAAAATTCACATGGGGAAGAGAGGAGCCTAGGATAAATAAAAAGGAATTAAAATTTCCTTGGGGGATGGGGAGAGTTGACTAAAGGGGGTGATTAGGATTGTGCAAGTACTTGATTAGATTAATTAATGAAGATTAGAAGAGGGTTAGATCTCACATGTGACTTGATGTGACAAGTCAAAGATCACATGGGGAAGAGTAATGAAGGATTAGAGGAGGGTTAGGTGGCTAAGAGAGATTAGAGGCCAACTTGCAAAAGTTGGAGGATGTGACACATCCTAATCAAGGATTAGGCATGTGCACATCCTAATTATGGGATTAGAAGAAGGATTAAGATTAGATAAAAATGATGGAGGATGTGACATGAAGGGAATTAAATAAATGGAATATTTACTTAATTCATTTGATGGAAGGAGGATTAAAGAGATAAGGTATTATTGATTAAATACCTTAGGGATTTGGCAGAATTAAAGCTATTAATTAACTAATAGCAGTATTACTTAATTAACGAAAATAAGACGAAAGGGGATGAATTTGGATAAATTAAGTGTCCAAATTTAGACATCTACACAACCAATTTTTTGCTTCTAAACCACCACCTGTGCCATCAAATGTAGGAGGCTGTGCCCTCAACAAATCTCGCATATGCCCAACAATAATGGAATCCTGCTGCACAGTATCATCAACTCTCCTCGGAGATCTATCACATTCCATGACCACCTCCTATTCCACTTCCTGTCTAGGTCCAAGTCAGGCAAGGACCTCTTCCAGTAGAGGGTGTAACTATGCTCCATCTACCTCTGGCTATTCCAGGATCTATTCCCCGCTCGACTGATCCAACTGAGGACCCAACTGTTTTTCCTATTCGGTCACATGAGAGCTTTGAGGGGGAGTAACCTAGTGGTTCGGCCCACGGCCACCACCTTGGCCTCGACCATGACCTCTACCACGATATCTAGGCATGATCCTACACAAAATCAAGGACAAGTCTTGTTATAACACAAACAAAACAAACATGAAAACACATCAACAAAATCTAACATCAAAGACAACCTAATGGGCTCACAAAACTAGAGTACCTAGTGTTAGAACTTGGCTCTGATACCAATCTGTAATGCCCCACCAAGGATTCCATTAAAACAAAGTGTAAAGAACAAATTAACCGAATATTTTATTTTTTTAAAAGTCATTTGATTACATAACTATCTTAAGGATTCCAAGATGACATTACTTAAACATTATAAATAAGAAAATCACAATAAAATAATAAAGTCATAACACATATGTACATAACATATTCATGAACGATCTAATTTAATAAACTGATACAATCAAGATATTTATATACCTAGATTAGAACAAGTGATATTTTCATAAATCTCGTTACATAAAAATGTTGATACAAGAGTACACTCATACACATGAGGTAAACATACAAAGAGGGTAATGATCACATCATATCTAACATCCATGTCCACAAACACATTTTGTATCCAGTGTCATGAACAATGAAGTAACTGGAACCTGCTACAAGTCTAGTATCATCTATAAGATTATCCAATGAAGGTAATAGCACGGTTTCCTCCCTATCACGTGAAACCCAAAGGTCCACTCCCTCTGTGCTAGGAGATAATGATGGGTCCACAAATCATTTAAACAAGAAGATAGAACAATACATTTACTTGGTTTACATTCACATAATGACATAACAATGTCAAAATCATAGCGAACAAACTCCCAGAGGCCAAAAAATACAACTAGAGATAAATCACCACAAGAGACACAATCATGTAATAGGAAAAGAGTGTCATCACACAGTCAGGATAGGTTACCCTATTAAATCTTCTTAGACTACTGGCCCTCTCCAAGAGTTACCCTGGTAGTCTCTACTGATTCCCAGCCCCTATGCAAACTAGTGTGGAGTCATTCCATCTTTCAAGAAGACAAGATAGGAAACTTAGCCATTCTAGGCCTTCTAAACCTTTCCTCAATTTAAACAATTATTAAGGAAATAGGCAAGGCATACATTTATCTAAATTAATGTTTAATACTACCCAACCCCTAGTACATTAGTTAGGTTTCCACTGGATTATAAAACCTATGATAGGTTACCCAGAGAACCATTTAGGGTTTCAGCCCCTATCACAAGCCACTCTTTCTATAACATGACTCAACATCAAATGACAAATCCATAAAGTAGGTAAGATAAAACCACAAATGAAATTATCATCCACATGATATAGACCATAAAAACTCATATTATCCCAAAGATAACAATTACATCATGCATGTCTTAATTCCAAAATACCACATAGGTACGCTAAGTATCGAACAAAGCCAATTTTAAAACTAACAAGAAAAAATGAATACTACGTCTCACATGAAATAAATAAATCCTTCTAAGTGTTCCCTAGCCTCTAGAAAACTTAATAAAATACAATTCACAAACCTTTAACTATATTCTTTTAAACACATTCTAGTGAATATTACTCATTTATAAATAACATAGACAATCACATGCTAAACCAATTTAACTTAAATAGAAACATTAAAGCATTTAAATTGCTCGTATTCATTTATTTGTTTCATAATAAGCTAAATTTATTTATTTAAATCAAAATTTTGAGCAATATCAAAATAATTCCAAATATATATCTTGACACAAATATACAAAAATATTATGAAGATGTTGATTCAATGCAAGTAAAGGAAAAGTAAACTAAAATAAAGATATACATTAATCATGCATATAGATAGGCACATGCAATCCACCAAAACTCAGTACATACATTGCAATAAATTAAAAAATATGTAAGTGAATGATAGACAAATGAAAGGAGTTGAGGGAGACGTAATTTATGAGCATTATAATTAGTGCAGTTCACAAAAGCATGTGACTTACAACAAAGAAGATAAAAGACACTCATTTTAATTTCCAATGCCATAAACAATCAACTAACTTAAGAATTGCATGATATTTTTACATTAATAAAGGCGTACATGCAAAACACTTTCAAATCAAACATCAAATCAAAAGTCGTTTATTGACTTTCAGTACAGTGACAAACAAAAGCTACATGTAAGAGAAATAAAACATGATTTAAAAAAATTTCAACAGATCTGTACTCAAGAACATGTGAGGAGTGATACGCTGAACTTTCCAAAGTAATTTGTAAAGTTTCACTTTCCCTTACGGTAACAAGCTACAGGAGATTGATGGACTAGAAATAGAGGCAAAGTTAAAATAACAAACTCCTAGATCTAGCAGATCGTGCGCATGGTCTGAAAGAAACAATAAATTTGTAATAGTATATACCGTATGGTTTAAGGAAGAGGGGATTGCTCAAACAATTTGTTCTCAATTATCTTGGTAAAGTTGCAGTGCGGAAGGCAGCTAAGTCAAAACAAACTTGAAGTTTTAGAATGACAATGTGAAATCCTTAAAGAAACAGCAGATGAAATATATCCTCTTCAAAAGAAAATTGAAGTACTCCAAAGACACAAAGACTGGCGGATTAAACAAGGTTACATTCTCCTATCGTACATATTTCATTCTAAACAGTTGAAATATATATGTAGTAGGGGTTAGCCTAACAAAAAGAGACAATAACTATTTTTCCAGTTCATCGAATTCATTAAGTTTTAGACTACCATAATGTAGAAGCAATGCCATGGACAAGAGGAGATAAAACCTACTTAATACAAAATAAACAATCTAAAAATGTATTCCTAGATACACACTTGTAAGTTCTTTACAGTCTATCATTCCAGAGAAGCGAACAATAACAAATCTTGGCCTTGGATGTACCCCTCTGAGTATAACCATACGTGGCCGAATTCATCCAGTTAGAAGGGTTAATAATCCTCCTCAGCCAACCACAACAAAACTACACTTACGAGTATCTATAGGTCATGTCATAGATAAATTTACATTTGATATAACCAATGTATGTAGTAGTAGTGATGACGAGGATCCCATGACCAACTTACCTAGGCTATTTGAGGATACCACTCGTTGCATGATTAGCACCTTATATTTTGAATCAAACCACCAAAATCATGACATCTGCCTAGTATATCCCCAACCCATCGACTATGACCAAAGAGGACTACCAGTTCTTGATACATTCAAAAATGATGAGGCACTCTTAGAATTCATGGGACTACAGGAAAACATTCCATATGGGGATCACAAAGCAGGGTTCATAATTGAGCTAGATATGCATGTCTATTATGGAGAAATGATTGAATCCCTCAATCACTAAAGTGAAAAATTAAGAATCATATATAAGTCCTTGAGTGAAAACCACACTATGGCACTCTCCAAATAGAAAAAATTAAAAAGAAAGGACGCATCCAATGGCAAAAACCTCTTTGAGGCATCTGAGGATGAGGGATTCAATCTTCTTTCTAGAGCTATTCATCAAGAAAAATCAGCAGTCCTGGCAGAAAAATGCAATCCGGTCAATTTGGGAACAGAGGAAACCCCACATCACATTCTATGCAGAATCATTACTATCAGAAGAACAAGAGCTCCTAGTAGCCTTCCTAAGAGAAAGACAAATAAATTTTGCATGGAGCTATGCCGACATGCTAGGACTTGATCCAGAGACCTTGGTTCACCACTTAGTAGTATATCTAGAAGCAAAGCCTGTAAAACAAAAGCTTAAAAAAATGCACCCTCAAATCACCTTATTAGTCAAAATGGAGCTAAGAAAGCTATTAGATGCAGGATTCATCCAACCGATAGATTATCCAGAATGGGTATCAAACCTGGTGCCTGTTTCAAAACCTGATGGGAACATCAAAATCTGCACAGACTTCAAAGACTTGAATAAGGCATGTCCAAAGGATGACTTCCCACTTCCAAACATTGATATGATCATCGATATGACAACTGGACATGAAATGTTATCACTAATTGATGGATTTTCAGGATATAATTAGATCATGATAGCTAAAGAGGACCAACATAAAACAACTTTCACTTGTCCATGGGGGACCTACTGCTGGAATATGATGCCATTCGGCTTAAAGAACGCAGGAGCAACATACCAAAGGGCCATGACATTGATATTCTACAACATGATCCATAAGATGGTCAAAGATTATGTTGATGATAGTTTATCCAAGTCCAGAAAGAGAAAAGATCACATAGCAACCCTTAGTGCCATTTTTGATAGGCTGGAGGAGTACAAAGTCAAATTAAACCCAAAGAAGTGCGTCTTCGGCATACAATCGGGAAAATTGCTAGGATATATAGTGTCAATGAGAGGTATCGAGGTATATATAGCAAAGGTAAAAACAATCCTCAAGATGGAGGCACCAAAAACATTAAAGCAATTGAGAGGTCTCCAAGGTAGGCTCCAATCCATTCAAAGATTCATAGCATAGTTGGCGGAAAAAAAAAACCCATACTCTCACCTACTCCACAAGGGAGTAGCGTACAAATGGGATACCAAGTGTGAAGAGGAATTCAATAAAATAAAAGAATATCTACTGACACCACCAATCTTAATGCCACCAATCCCAAGAAAACCATTGATTCTCTACATATCAACAACAACACCAGCCCTTGGAGCTCTCTTAGCTCAGCATGACGAAAATGGAACAGAAAGGGCCATCTATTACATTAGTAGAACAATGGTGGGGCATGAGCTAAACTATTCATTCATCAAGAAAGCATGCCTAGCAATAGTGTTTGCATCTCAGAAATTCAGACATTACATGTTGGCACATAAAATAAAACTCATTGCCAAAATCAACTCTCTCAAATACTTATTGTCAAAGGCAATGCTCACAAGAAGAATGGCCAAATGGGTGATGATACTATTAGAATACAACATTGAATATGTGGAGAGGAAAGCAATCAAGGGCCAAGTCATCATAGATCAACTTGCAGAAGCACCAATCTATTCAGAATATCCTCTAATCTTAGAGTTTCTAGATGAATCTATTTTCAATCTCAAAGTAGTTGACCACTGGAAACTGTACTTTGATGGCTTATACACACAACATGGATCAGGAGCTGGCATCTTCTTTATCACCCTGCAAGGGGACTACATACCAAGGTCCTACAAACTGGTGTTTCCCTGCACCAATAACATTGTAGAATATGAGGCTTTAACCATAGGTCTCAGAATAGCAATGCAGTGGAACGTTATAGCTCTCAGAGTATACAAAGACTCCCAATTAATAATAAATCAAGTGAATGATGAATACCAGACCAAGGATGAGAATCTCACTCCATACAAGAAATTGGTGGAAACTCTTAAAGAATCCTTCATTGAAATAACATTTGAGCAAATTCCTAGAACCAACAACAGAGTAGCAGACACCATGGCAACAATTGGATCCTTACTGGATATCCCCCACAACGTTCCAAAATATGAATTCCTAATAGAGAAGCTTCTTGTGCCTACATTTGAGGTACCAAAATTAGAATTCGTGTGCGAAATCGTTGGTCCCAGTGATCCTTGGTACCACGACATTTACACATACCTTCGAATAGGAGTCATACCCACCAACTTACCCTCAAACCTAAAATGAACCTTTGTAAAAAAGGCATCCAGATTCATCATCCTAGGAGATACCTTATATCATAGGAGCATATATAGAAGGAACCCTACTATGCTGCTTAAACACTCTAATTGAAGTACATAACGGTATCTGTAGTTCACATTCGAGTGGAATGACCATAGCTAAGAAACTACTGAGGATGGGGTATTATTGGCCCACAATGGAACAAGAAGCACATGACTATGCAAGAAGGTGTCTACAATGTCAGCAACATGAGGACCTCATCCATACTCTAGCTCAAGAGCTTCATCCGATCATCACACCATGGCCCTTTTCACAGTGGGGACTTGATCTCATTGGAAAAATCACACCCACCTAATTTAACGGCCACAAATTCATCAGAACCACAATGGAGTACTTTACTAAATGGGTGGAAGCCATACCCATGACATATATAACGAGGAAGTAGATTTCAAAGTTCATCTTGAACTATCTCATTTTCTGCTATGGTGTTCCACAAGCCATTATCTCAGATAATGGGACACCATTCAAAAATCAAGAGGTCTGTGACTTATGAAAAAAATTCAAAATCCAACATTGCTTCTCCACCCCATACTATCCCAAAGGAAATGGCCAAGCAGAAGCTACAAACAAGACCATTTTGAAAATCCTCAAGAAAATAGTCAATGACACAAGTCATGACTGGCATTTGTAGCTTAATCCTACCCTTTGGGCCTATCAAACCAGCATCCGTACACCCACCAGTGCCACCCCTTTCTCCCTGGTCTATGGATTAGAAGCAGTACTCCCCATTGAGATCAAGCTCCCATCACTCGGGATTTCATTGCAAAACCTCATCACAGATGAAGAGTACTGAGTATCAATATTGAATGAGTTGGAGCTACTGGATGAGTGACATATAGATGCTTTGAATGATTTGCAAGTCTATCAAAATAGACTCAAAAGGAGCTATAATAAGAAAATCAGAAGCAAGACTTTCCAAGTCAGGGAATTGGTCTTAAAGGAGAATTAGAAGAATGTCCCAAACCCAAGCAGCAAAGGAAAATTTGAACCTAATTGGTGGGGACCATTCATTATCACAACAAGTTACAAGTCAGGGGCATATCAGTTATCAACATCTAAAGGGGAATCTCTGCAAGAGCCCATGAATAGCTCTCATCTCAAAAAGTTTTATGCCTAAATCTTTTAAAGTATAGAACCAAAAAATCCAAAAAAATCATAAAATGTCCCTAAAAAATGGTTACTTCAGTGAAAACCTAGCAAACAGGCATCTTGGTGACAACAAAAAAATTAAAAAAAGCAAAAAATCCAAAAAAAAATAGAAAAGGATCAAAAATAGTAGAGAAAATAATCATCCTCTACTGAAAACCACTTTGGTGGCACTTTGGACAAGTACCTTGGTGAAAACCTGGAAAACAGGCGCCTTGTGTAAATAAGCACTTTCCATCCACCAGAATCTTTACGGCTTGTTCTGCATCATCCATCCATTATGTTTCCATCATCCATCACATTCAGATCCTCATCCATCACTCATCCACCCACATCCACATCATAGCTTGGTCCTGTGTTCACATCATGATCCCTCGTAGTACTACTCGGCCCATCTTCAAGGTCAGTTTGTCTTGCCTTTATCGGAGTAGTCCATTGCATCACGCTGGGGGAATATTCTTATCGGATCAGATTCGTGTATGTTCTTAAAGTCCTAAAACCAGAAAATCCAAAAACATCAAAACATATCAAAATCCCAAAACAAGTCAAAAAGTCAGTCAAAAAGCCAAAAACAGAGTCGTCTTGTCAAACTACGGGTCTCTAAGCCTTGAACGTAGGCAAGGTTGATCTTTGATCATCCCCCGAGACACTTAGGTCAGTCCTTTAGGAGTTCGTCACAATAAACTGACATCTCATCATGTATATCATCATCTGTAAATTGGTCAAGTCGTCAGTCAAACTACGTGGTCTCTACATGTATAACGTAGGCAAGGCTAATCTGTTGATTAGCCCCTGAGGCCCCTAGGATAGGTCCTTAGGTTAGTCTCTTGGTCAAAAGCTCATAAAACCCCAAAACATTGAAAAATCAAAAAATAAAAACATTTGCAAAATCTCAAAAATACCAAAAACAGCCTCAAAACATCTCAAAAAGATTAAAAAACATCCAAATATTTGAAAAAATCCATCTGTCTCATCTCGCTTACACCCGCAATAACATCACTCATAATAAATGATCGTCATCCTCAATCTTTGGTAAGATAATTAGAAACAAGTCTAGCAGGTTAAAAGTGAAAACTCAAAATGTCAAGTCTTAGGTCTAAGTCAGTACATAAACAAGTTGTCAACTCTTCGCGTCGATAACCTATCATCCAATTGGTCCCATATCAATCATTTGAAAGAACGCTTTAGATAAACGAAATGATGTGCCGCCATCCACTAACATGTCCTAGGATGAATCCTTCCTATAATGGGCATTATCTTTTGGCAATAGTTTCAGTTCTTATCCTTGAAAACACATCCTCTTTTGGTTAGCGGTATTGAAGAACATTAGCTTGTTTGTTTACTTTGTCTTTATCTTTTGACTTATCTTACTGCGCTCATTCCAAGGACTTCTTGATGATATCCAAACAAGAGGATTTAGAGAGAGGAATGGGGCAACAATCATTATCTTTTGTCTGTTGTGCTTGTTGGATGTTCTTGTAATATAACCTTGGCAAATACTTTCTTTGTTAGGTATGTATGGAGGAGGTTTTGGGCAACTTGTTGACTATTACATTGATAGGTTATACCTTTCTGTGTTTTGGTCTGAGGTGTTTGAAACTTCTAAAGTGCATCCTAGCAAGGTTTTTCGTATGTTAGGTGTGAACAAGGATACTCCTATCTATTTGTCAAGTCAAATTCCATCACACTAGGTACAATGCCATCCTGGTTTTTTATACCTTGATGCATCGTACCACGTGTGTCATCAAACATAAGAAAATTGGCCCTTTGAAAATCCCAACTCCTTGGCAAGTAATCATCATCATTTGCATTTCCATCATCTTGTGTCTCATTGAAATGACTTCTTCTCTTTCATCCCTTCTTTCTTATCACATTAACAAGGTACTATGACAGTTGATCTTCATCACCATCCTCATCGTCATCGATCCTGCATCCACAAATCATTAGCATATTGCATAAATGTATCATATAGGAAACACATGCATTGCATTTCCATCATCATATAAATATGGTATTATAAGTATTTTCCATAAATTAGCATATCCCTTTCTCATTACATTGCATCCATTTCTTGCATCATATTGCATTCATCACATAAATAATTGCATAACATTCGTTTACATAAACATTTCATAACCATTTCACAATAAGTACATAAGCATTATAGATAATCCATTGCATACATACTTGCATAACATTATAAGGTCATCTCACACATTACGTTCATTTTGCATAAAATATCATCATATCATTACATCACATCACATTAAATGCATCACATACATTACATTATCATTTAATATGTTTAGGATAATAATATTTGTTATTCTAAGCATCTTAAAAAACCATCTCATTTGTATCATCAATACACATCATATAAAACATGGCCATTGCATTTACATTGCATTATATTATCCATTAATCATCCATATCATCTCATAAATAGCATCGCAACCATTTTTGCATTTCAGCATAAATATAAAAATTCATTACATGCAAAACGTACATCCATCCATAATCATTTCATATATAAAGCAGGATTCACATCATTTCACGTATACAACATAGATCATTTCCATATCATTTTTCATATTGCATATTACATATCATATCATTTCACATCATTACACATCACATAAATGCATCTACATATCATAAGTCGACATAATATAGATCTATTAGTCATAATCATTACATAATGCATATATCATCAAAAATAAATGCATCCATAAAAGCATCATATAACATCATAAACATCATGGAACAACATATAGAAATAAAATCATCCACACATGCATAAATAAATTATATGCATCACATCACATCAAAATCATCGGCTCATATATATCATCAATAATGTAACTGTCATAGTAAAAAATAATCAGATCACTGTACATGTATGCCAATCAATACAAAAAGGCCCATCGGGCTCTCAAAAAGGAGCCCATAAAGCACAAAAAGTATCATCTCGATCAAAAGGAGGCCTAACCCCTCTGTATGCTTCCCTCGCCCCTATCACCATGACCCTCTACTAGTCTGTGGCTAGTCCACTACGAGTACTCTGGGACCCATGCTGCTCTAGGTATGGCCTCGTGATAGTGCATACGATAGTACTTGGCCTCTCAGATGGCCTCCCTGTAAGACCAAATGGACACTGTACCCTGGGAGGAGGAGGCTACCATGCTCTCCAACTACTATCTCCGGCCTAACTCTGTGGATGCCTATAACTCTGTGGCCTGTCTCTGCAATATGACCTGATCCCTCTCGGCCCTGAGTTGATCTCTCTTAGTCTGCGCCTAATCCCTCTTAGATGTCACAGTATGGACCTAGCCCTGTAGCTGTGCAATTAATGCATCTCGGGGATCCACCTGTCCTGCTAGCTGCACTATTGGTTCTGCTCATGGAGGTTCTACCTGAGGCTGATCCTCAGCTCGTGGTGGTACACCTAGCGACACCTGCTGCTGATCCTACATCTGCACATCTAGCTGAACTGGAGGCCCGACCGGCTGCTCATGTCACCATCCCTCTGTCCTCATCCTCCCCCTCTACCTCTCACCCTCCACTTATCGGGGACTGCTCCTAGAATCATCAAATATAGGGGAGGTTGGAACCAATCCCTGTATTCCTGTGTCACACCTGGATCTGCATGCCCCTGATCGTAAGCCCATGGTCGAGCCACCAACTATCTGAAACTATCCACGACCTCCGAGGCAGGAATGTATCACCCCCATGAAACCTGTGACATGGTGTGGGAAAAGACGACCACATAATCATCATCTGGCCAATCCTGGGGCTCACCAAACTAATGCTGCATGCACCCAGGCAGATATCTCTCAATCATAGTGTGCTCTTGCCCCTACATATAGCGGTCCTAGCGAGCATAGAAAATATGATGTGCATCATTGGCCCATTCGGGTCGACCAAGGTACGGTTGCCATGTGAATACCTACATCTCATCCAGGACCCTCCTCCAATAGGGAATCCCGTGCTCGCCTGTGTGTGTAAAGGACACACCACCTCTATAGCGCCATACGAGGGGATCATCTGGCATCATTGGAACTGTAACAATCTGTGGCCGAAGAATAGCAATGTGATCCCACGCCCATACGTGGAGTGTCATGCCTGCTCCGAGTGCTCTATCATCAAGGTAGACGTACTTGTGAAGATCTCTATACAAAGAGGCAAGAAGAACCGACCCCCAAGCAAAATGGACTGGTCTATCACAAACCATGCGCTCCTAGCAAAGTCCCCAGCTAGGACTGAAGTATCAGCCCCGTTGGTCTAGGGCAACAAGACCCAAAATAACCGCCGCAACAACCAAGCTAAAGGGAGGTGCCAGGGCCCTATGTCACTTGAGCTTGATTTTCCCCTCACAAATAATGATGTCATCTATGGTGAGGACTCTGTGGTAGGCATCATACCCCTCATCCATATCGAAAATGACCCGCCAACCATGAATCGACAATCTCAAAATGTGCCAAACATCCTCCAAGGTGACGGTCGCCTTACCGGTAGGAAGGTGGAAGGAAGAGGTCTTGCTGTGCCATCTCTCGGCAAGTGCTAACATCATCCCTAGGTGGGTGTAAATGGGCGTTGCATAAGCAATGTACCATAGTCCCATGTCCCATAGCTGATCCTGATCTCTGCCACTCAGGTCCCGCAAATAATTGAACAGATCCCGCGACCTGTGCTCTAAGGAGTAGAGCTCCCTCGCCGCATCTTGCATCAGGAAGGGTCATCATGTTAAAAATTTTAAAAAATTCTTTGTCGGGTGTCCAAGAAACCACTCCAGCGTCACAATCCATGAAGGTGTCGCAGTTTTATTTTTAATCAAACTTCGACACTAGGGCACAAAAGGCCGAAAGCGCACTGCCGCGGTGCACTTTCCTTCCCAACGACACAATTTGAAAAGAAAAAGGACTGCTGCGTTGTAGTTTAGAAATTACTTCGTCAGCCACCAACTTAGCGTCAGAGTTTGGAGTTTATTTTCAAACTCCAAACTCCACCGCTATGGCACAATTTGACACCAAGCGATGTAGTTTGATTTATAAGTGGCGCTATATAGCACCGCTGCAAAAGGACTGACTTTGAAATCATTAAATGTACGTTAAAAATGAAAAACAAAGCTCAAGTAAGGATCACTTACCAATGCCCCAATGCCAAGTGGCCGCTAGTACGTCCGGACTTAGTCGGAAATGTGCATCGGAAGTTGTCGTTGTGCCATATCATCAGGAGGTCAAAGCTCAAATCTCAGGGTTGTTAGATGGATGTGTGTGAAAATGAATTGAAAGTGACCCCTCAGACCCCTTTTAATCTTGAAAATTAGGTTTTTTTCACCCTAATTGGCTATCCTACTAGGGTTTTGGACCCTTGAACTTGTTTTTGTCCAGTTGAGGTCTGTTTTACATCATTTTATTGTGTTTAGACATGTTTTTGGCCTCCTAGAGCCTTTATGGACCTGTAGGGCACTTTATCCTCTTTTTTCACGAGATCACCCAAAAATTGAAATTTTCATCTAATCTCTTGAGGGGGCAATAAATTGGCATGTTTTCTCTCACCGAGCAGCAATGGGGAAATATTTTTAAGTAACAATTTTTTTTGGCTTTGATCGAGATCGTTTATTCTTTGAACCAACGCAACAAGTGCATTGCTTCAAAGAGGGGAAAAATGTAGACACGTAAAATGTATTGATTGACATTATGCATCTGATCCTGACTACTAACATCGTTTCACCCTGAATCATCCTTCGGTCTAGCCATTTAATCAAATCCACTTATTTGATTAAATTCATCAATTTCCTTCCCTTAATTAAATAAATCATTTTTTCTAATTAAGTCATCCTTTTTTGTTAATTAAATCAATCATCTTGATCTAATTATCCCTATTTAATTAAATAATTAATTTTATTTAATTAAATCTTTTAACTCTATCTATTAAATTAAATAAATTAAAACCTTATTTAGTTTAATCTAACATCATTTCTTTTAATTAAATAAATCAAAATCTTTATTTAATTAAGCCTTCATCACATTCTTCTCACATTTGATTTAAATAAATCCACAAATCTAAGTCAAATTTGTCACATCAACTAATCTCCTTCATTAAATCAATTAACCTTGATTAATTTAATCTCTTGTCATATCCCATCCTCTAGCATTTACCACTTGCACATGAAAATAGATTTAATTGATTTATTAAATCTCTATTTTCCTCAACAAGGCATATTTTGGGAATATTCTCCAAGTTGACATGTACATCCAACAAGGTATTTACTCCATCTTACATGTCCTTTGCCTTGAGCCAAGTGGCATTCAATGCTTTCTTTCTTCCCTCTTGTAAGTCATTTCAACAAAACTCAAAATTCAAAAATAAGCATTCATTGGCACGGTCCTCAAAACTTGCACATCCTCCATCCACTCATAGTTTGACAAGTGGCATCTTTCCATTGGATGAATGTTAGTCCCACATTGCTCAATTTTAGACATTCATCCTTCAATCTCTTCTATAAATAAGAGGCTTCATTCCTCATTTGATCATCCACAAATTATGCAAAGTTACCATGCTCAAATATCTATCAAATTCCATCTATCACTATTGAGTTCTTAGCTAGGTTATGTAGGTTTTTAGCTTGGAGCTCTCATCAAGCATCAACAAAGTGGACCACTCATCAATTATCATCAACATACATGAATCTTGCATCATAGGAGTTGGGAAAGGGCCAATTTTCACATCAAATTGGCACCAATTCCCCCATGGGATCATGAGTTTGCAAGTTTAATTAGGATTCAATCTTTATTTTGTTGTTTTCATTGTGTTCTTCATTGTTTTCCTAATTTAAGCTTTGTGAATGGATTTCATGGGGAATCCTTGTTCTTGCTTGCAATTGACAATCGAGTGTGTTCATTCTCATTGTTTTGTAGGTATTAGGATTGGGGTTCGCACAACATCCATCAACATCATAAAATATTAATGCATACATCATCACATAGAATCAACATCACATCATAGGCTGCATAAACACATCATAAAGTAGTTATGATCATCCATCACATAGGCATCTCATATAAACATAACATGTACAAATAAATGATTGCATAATTAATCAATAGAAATGCATATCATGAGAATCTCTGCCAAAATCATATATATATATATATATATATATATATATATATATTGCTCAACAGTGTCACATCACAATGTCATAATGTATCAATAAATATGGAAGCCCGCAGGCTATATGATCATAATACAATGTCTCAGTACATATCAACAAATGTCCCTATCCTGAACTACCACTGCTATCATGACTGGAGTGTGCGAATGACTGATGCCGGGAACCTGATGACCTATGCCCTGAATGTGTCTTGTCATATGGGCCAACTTTGCATGGCTTCTCAACACCCTCTGTGCTAACTATCCTGCTATGGGTCCTAGTCTGGGACCTCTCACTGCATGCTTCTGAAAAACTCAGAGCATGTCTCTCGAGAGGAACTGTTGTCTCATAAAAATCTCTGTAATAAGTGGCCCTCTCCTCAGCTCTGACTAACTCTCTAGCAAATGCAGCTGCCGACCTAGTGCATAGAGCTCTAATCTCTATAAATCTCTGCTCGGTCTCCTGTCTCCTAGCTATGGCCTGATCTTTGTCCATGATGGCTCTATCCCTCTCCATCTGTAACACATCTCTCTCGGACATCATAACCCTCATCTTCTCCTCCAAGGATGCAACCTAGGCACGAAGTGTAGCAGTGTCAGGATCAGCTGCCCCTATGTCAACCTGTCTCACCCTCGACGCACCATCATCCTCATCCTCCAACTCCTCCAGAATCCTATCTCAAATCTCCCACTCATGATCATCATCCTCATCATCATCATCATGATAGGAACCAAGCAAGCCAAGGGCATCAATCTCTTCCTCCTCTCTATCTTCCTCCTCCTCTGCATGAACCTTTGGAACGCCCTCCTCTACAGGATGCTCCTCCTCTCTGCCAATCTCAACATGCACCTCCTCCCCAACTCTGCCAATATCTGGCATGGGAACATCCTCCTCCCCCTGTCCCTCCTCACAGATGGATGATAATGGTGGCCCTCATCCCCTTTGTCCACACCTCCCTCTCCTACCACCTCACTGACCACCTCCACCACCATCTCCATCATCACCATGACCCCCTCCACCTCTCCAACCTCTGCCTCTGCCACACCTGCCGCACGGTCCTGTCCCTCGCCGCTCTATCAGCATAGGATGATGTGGATCTATAAGGAGTATCAACCTGTGCATGGCTCACCACTAATCATATGCCTCGATGGTACTTGGGTTTGTTTTACCATCTCTCCATCCCCACGAAACTGCCTGCAATGCATCAATATCTGCCTCAGTAGTGGCCACTAGAATCTCTGGACCCCACAAGGGGATCTCTCATGAGGACCTCATGAACTCAGCCCATCCTCTCGGCACATCCTGTACCTCTCCAAACTGCCGCAATACATAATCTGGAAAATGTCACTCTATAATATGGACATGTGAAACAGTCTGCCCAATCAAGTATTGTGTTTGGCAGAAAAAAGGAAAATGCTCATCCTCATCTGACCACTCTGCACATTTCAAGTACAGTCTCCATGTAAACTATACCATAGTGTCAATGGAATGTCTGAAATACCTGGTATCTCCCATGTGGTGCTGAGTGTTAGCCCTCGCATAACGGAAAACATAGGGGGTTCCATGTTGTACATCAACTGTAACCGGTGGCCGAAAAATGGCAATGTGTTCCCATGCCCATACCATCAAGAGTGTGGTACCACAACTCATGGACTAAGCCTCTCGATAGGCTATATCATGCAAGTGAAAATATAACATGCCAAGGAGATAAGGACCCCAAGCATATACCTCCCATCGCTCTAACATACCTACCAACATCTCCCCCCAACCCACAGGAAAACCATGACCTCGATGATTAGGAAGCACTATACCACCTATCAATGTACATAATAGACAGTCCAACTGTCTATACCTCTATACCAATACACGCCATCTAATCTCATAATGATCGAAACCTAACTGTCTGATATCAATGTGAGGGTAGTATCTGCACATCTTAACAAAACCCCTATAGGTATCGTACCTCACCCTTGTGCCTCTGATGGGAAGTCTCAAAATCCTGTAGATGTCCTTTAAGGTAACTGTCACCTCTCTAGTAGGTAGGTGAAATGAAGAAGTCTCCGAGTGCCACCACTCACATAACGCCATCAGTAGACCCCGGTTTTCCCGAATGGCAGGCATTTATGTCACGTGAAGAAGACCCAAATGCCATAGGAATTGTTTCTCTGCACTCCGCAAGCTATCTCGAAAGTGAAAAGTCATAGGTCTCGACTCTCGCGTATACACAGTGTCTAAAACAACCTGCAATGGCATTATATATGCCTCATGTCAGAATCAATCACCCATCTTAGTGGAAAATGACAAAATCACATGCTATTCAAATGTGTCATTCTTTTGCAAATGTGTTGCAGAAAACCAAATGAGTAATTCAATTTCACAAATGCATCATAATTTCTCACATGCATCACTTTAAAATGCAAATGCGTGCAAAAATAACAAATGCACCTGCGTAAATCAAATATCACATGCAACTGCGTAAATCAAATATCAACTGTGTCGAAATATTTTCAAATGTGATGAACATAAAACAATTGCACATAAATTAAATGCAAATGCATGCAAAAATAACAAATGAGACTACATATCAAATGCGCCTTTTTTTATCAATGTCAAATAATATCCTACTAAATGACAATGCGAAACTAAACTATCACATACGTTGAAAAATAAACAATTGCGGCTATTTTAAATGCAAATGCGTTGCTATTTAGAAAATGTGTGGAATTAAAATACAAATGTGTTGAACTGTGATAACCTACGCTAAACAATAGACATAAATTTACAAATGTAGTGATCTACATGCATATGCATTGATCACAAATTCAAATGAAAAATTTTAATAAAATGACGCATGAGGAAAATTGACAATAAATGCATCAAAAAGCACAAAACCTAAAATTTCAAAGTCGAGATTTAGGTACATACCGGGGGGTCCGCGTCGGCTAGCCACCTAAATGTCTAGATCCTATAGGCTCAATGGTGGGTGTGCAGAATGGGAGACATCTTCACTGAGGGTGCAAAGAAAAATCTCAAATCTCAACACTATGTGGGTAAAAATGAATAGGTTTTTACCCCATTTTCTAATTATACTTAGGGTTTTGGTGGCATTCCTTTTAACTGGCCGTGTCAACTTCCAACTTCAATCGACCCGTACCTGTCCTTACCACTTCCAACTTCAATTCCGTCAACTCCACTACATTTTTTACTATCCAATGGACTAATCGGGATTATTTCCAAAAAAAATTGAAATTTTTCAAAAATTTGTCAATTTTCCTGAGGGGGCATACCTTCACCTGTTTACACCAGGACATGGCTGGGGAATATTTTTATCGATTTTCTTTGACACAACATCGAAATGACATTGTATCAAAGTGGGGAAAATGTAGACACCGAAATCTGGTCTAAGCCTATGACTTCAATATTCTTCATAAATTCATATTCTTAATGGTCATGATTAAATAATTTTAATTATTTAATTATTCTCTAAAGTCTTCATTTCTTATATTAATTAAATGATTCTAATTATTTAATTAATTCATATTTTCTTTATTCTATCTGATTAATTAAATAAACGCTTTTTATTTAATTATATTACTAATTAACCTTATCCTTCTTCTTCAATTAAATAAATTCTTATTTAATTTACCTCTGTCATATTTCAACTATAATTAAATAAATTATTTTATTTATTAATTATTCATTTAAATCCCTTCATCACTTAATTAAATAAATCTTATTTATTTAATTATTCTTCAAATATCAAATCTTGAATTAAATGAATTATTTTATTCATAAATCCTATTTTAACGCATTCCTCTATATTTAGATAATTGTGAAAATTATCTAAGTATTCAATTTTACTCGACTCAAAGATCTATTTAAATCATTCAGTTAACTCTTGATTTAATATCTGAGTGGCTTTCTCGAGTAATCTCTTCGTCAAATCATTCAAATCGTATAGTGCTAACTCAATTGCATGTACATGCAGATTAATTAAATATTCCTATTTAATTAATTAAATCTTGTCCATGCATTCAAACAAAGAGTTGCTTTAATCCATCTTTATCTTTGTCATGCAAAGATAATTCTTTTGTTTTCAAATACCAAACTCGAAGATTAAATCATTTATTTAATCTTTATTTCTATTTCTAATTTTTACCACTCATGTCGCTACTAATAGTTATCATAATGCATGTCTAATCCTTCGATCTCAACCATCCGTCGATCTTGCGATCCTAACCTGTCGTTTGAATGATCAATTTTCTATAAATTGATTTGTCCTTCATCATTCCAATCTCTCTCGAAATTGTCTGACTTTTAGAGCAATTACCTTGAATCTTCGATTTTTTGTCTTAATCACAACACTTAGGCCATGCTTGCACGAACTTTGAAAATCTAAGGGCAAGTACACTACACAGACGAAATGGAGAAGAGTAATGGAGGTTATTCAATGGAATTGATTGCATGTTTGGTAAAATAGTTTCTTTTATGCATGTTGTTCTTAGCTTTCTTTTGTGCTCGACTATCTAAGCTTTGAGGATTGATTAGTATAGTTTGAATAGATATAGATTTGAATTTCTTAACTCTCTCGTGTGTTTTTCTCCAAGCTACACAAACCACACAACAATTTCCTCAATTTTCAAACATAATCATCATTCTTTGACAGCTAAAAACCTTCTGGCTACTCAATATATACTTCCTCTTCAAGGTTTCCATTTAAAAATGCAGATTTGACATCCATTTGATATACTTTAAAACATTGATACACAAAAAAAAAAAAAAAACATTATAATAGCTTCTTATCATGCAACTGGAGCAAACATTTCTTCAAAATCAATTCCTTCTACTTGTGCATATCCTTTTCACACTAATCTTTCTTTTTTTTTTTCTGACCACAGCTCCATCTTCATTCAGGTTGTTTCTAATACCCATTTTGTGCCAATTATATTCTTGCTTGATGGTTTAGGAACCAATTCCCAAGTTTTTTTATTTTCAACTTGATTGAGTTCCTCTTCCATTTCTCTTAACCAACTTTCATCCTTACTAGCTTCATCAAAACTTGTTGGTTCAATCTGAGACAAGAGAGCAAAGTTTACTTGTTCCTTGTCCTTTCAAATTCTCCTTCTAGTCTACACTCCTGTATTCTTGACACCAATTATCTGATCTATAGGATGATCTTTTTTCACATATTTTGCAGGAGCATGTTCAACCTCTTTCTCATTCTCTTCTTATTCCTCTTCTTCAACTTGTGTACCTATGTCATCTTCATCTGACTCATTTCCAAGATTGTTTCTGCTAGGCTGACCCTGATTTGCACTTTCATCAACTCTGACATGTACACTCTCTACAATTCTATGCAATATTTTATTGTAACACTTATAAGGTTTTCTTCAATTGGAATAACCCAAGAATATCCCCTCATCACATCTTGACTCAAAACTTCCTAAGTAATCATCTTCTATTTTAATATAGCACTTACTGCCAAATACCTTGAAATGCTTGACTGATACAGACCAACCAAACCATAATTCATATGGCGTTTGACCATTATTAGATCTTATAAGTTCTATTTTTTGTATGTATACAACAATTTGTACTACTTCTTTCAAAAATGTATCTGCCAAGTTTTCCTCATTCAACATAGCTCTAGCCATCTCCTTCACAATTTTGTTTCTTCTCTCTACCATGCCATTTTTCTGTGGTGTTCTTGGGGCTGAATACTGGTGCTTGATTCCATGATCTTCGCAATATTCCATGAATTCTCCATGTCTATATGACCTCAGACATTTGATTCTTCTCCCAGTCATATTTTCTACCAGGTTATTATAACTTTTAAATGTTTTAAAAGCCTCAGCCTTCTCCCTCAAAATTGTGAAATATGCCATTCAAGTATAGTCATCAATCAACAGAATAAAATATCTTTCTCCTTCAAATGCTCTTGTCCTCATTGGACAACCTAGATCAGTATGGATTTTTTCCAAGGATTTCATAGTATGGTAAACCTTTGTGGGAAATTTAGACTTTATTTACTTTCCTTGCTAACAGCCTTGACAGATGACATTATCAGGCTTTGCAATCTTAGGCATATTTCTAACAAGGCCTTTTGAACTTATTTTTACCATGTTGTCAAAATTTACATGTCCTAGTCTTCTATGCCACATCTAACTTTCATATGCTTGACTGATTGGACATGTTTGGCCTTCCACTTCACATAGATTGTAGACATTACTATTACTCCTTATGCATTGAGAAATTGTTTTACCATTCAATCTTATCTTGCAACCTTCAGAATCAAATACAAATTTTTATCCATTATCACACATCTGGCTGACAGTAAGAAGATTGTGTTTTAGACCTTCCACATAGAGCACATCTTTAGTTTTTCTCTTTCCATCTATGCTCAGAATTCCTTTACCACGAATCTTGACAATAGTATTATCACCTAGACTTAATGAACCTTCTTTTTTCATTTCAAGGTTAATGAATTTCATTTTATCTCTAGTCATGTGCTTGGAGCAACCACTATCAACAATCCATAGATCTTATTCCTTTGCATGTAAAGCCATTTGGGAAATCATAAACTGAGTGACACAAGATCCCTGCTCTATCTCCTTCCATATCTTCTTGGGATTCTTCATAGTTTTATTTTATTCTATCTTAGAAGCCTTATTTACTTTCACTTTATTATCAAGTGAGGATATCTTCTTCTTAGATTTCACACTTGGTCTTGTAAATCTTGCTCTACAGTTTCTAGCTATATGACCAAAGTTGTTGCAACTATAACAAATTATATCCATATCAACCAAGGGAGTAGATGGATTATTTCTTGCAAAAAATTTATTCTTCCTTGGAATGATTCTACATTCTCTAGCCCTATGACCAAAATTGTTATAGGTATAGCAATACGCATTGAAATATGATGAGTACCTAGTCATGTAGTTTCCTTCAGCTGGATGAGGTGATCTTCTTTGTCTAGGCCTCCTTGGATAGTGTACTCTTGTGAATCCATCATTGTCTACTCTTTTTACATTTTGCATCTTCTTTTGTTGATCAAGAAATATCTAGTTATCCTCCTTGACCTCGACTAGTTTCTTTTCTTTATCATATTTTTGTTCATCTTTAGGAGCTTCCTCTTTGCCAGATTTTTCTTCACTAGGGACTAATTTTTCTCTTGCTCTAAATCTTTCATAAAGTTTTGTAGAGATATCCATAAATGAATTCTTCCCTTTTTCCAAACCTAGACCAAATTTATCTTTATTAGCAGACTTTTTTGTACTTATCAATTCATTCAGAATTTCTATACCACCTTTCAACTTTAGTCCATTTTTTATCTACTCATTGGCCTTCTCCAATTCTTTCCTTACGGAATCTATTTTTTCCTTAAGTTTTCAGCATCTATCCATCTCAAACTGCAATTAAGATTTCATGACATCCTCAATTCTTTTAAGCTCTTCTACATGAACTTTCAATCCTACTAACAACTTATTGGACTCTTCAAGTTCTTGTGTTAATCTGCCAGTCTCCTTTTGAGAATTCCTTTTTAGCTTCTTGTTTTCTCTCTTAAGATCATCATATTTGTCTCTTAGTTCATCAAGATCTTCAAGATGTAACGCCCCGCCATCCAACCCCAAAGGAATTAAGTAAAACGCAACCAATTTTTTTTTTAAAAGGACAAAGGAGTGAACATTAATTAACACAATGTATCCATTGTTCAATTTGCATGACTTAATCCTTTGAGGTACACGAGGACATTACTTAAGAACTAACCCTTAACAGCATGAACATTTAACTAACCATTACATGAACCATACATTCAAACATCCATAGATATAATTACATTAGTAACAACAATAGAGACATAAGATAGAAAAATATCCAAAGTTATAACATCATTATAAATCCTTCTCATAACCAGGTTTACAAGTAAAAGTACAATGCATCAACATGAGATTACATCACAATAGCACCATGTGCAATTATATACAAAACTTTCCCAACTAGGTGGGAGTGATACATCAGTATAAGAATAACATAAGTACATAAATCTGGAACCCACGAACAAAGAATCAACTGCTTCTACAAACTCATCACTGAAAGATGAACCTGCATAAAAGAGAGAATCCCAACGGGGTATGAAGTATGATCCACCCGACCACCCCCATGCTAGGAGTCGCTAAGGAAGGGTTCCCGACCAAGAACATCCAGACAAAGACTCACAACTAGCTAATGAAAATCATACAACACATGAGACCACTCAAATTCAAACAACAAAAATCATCAATAAAAGACAAGTGACCAATTCCAGAGGATTTCCAAAAGACAACATAAATAAGAATGTTAGAGGAGAGTGTCATCGCATGGCTTAACATGGATTCGCCAGGCTACCTATCACAAGGTACCGCCTCCATCTACTGATGGATTATCCAGGCAACCAAGTTCTAGGAACCGCCTCCATCTATGGTTTTCCAAGCTACCTATCTCAAGGAACCACCCCATAGGGTTGCTCATGGGGAACCGTTACCTTTCGTGAAGACAAGGCAATGATCTTGCCAACCACGGCCTTCTCAATCCCCTTTAGTCTGTGGTAGCACTAAAAGTCGGATGAGGCAAAAATTATCTTTTTAGTGTGTTACTACCCACCCCCTAGTTAATTAATTAAATTATCACTTATTAAATTCACTCTAACGAGGGCTATCCTGGCACCCCTTTGTGCGCTGACCTCCCACTTAGAGCCACTCCCTCTAGACATTCAACCACAAGACAATAACATCAAGGATTGTACCACATAAAGAACTGAATCAAATGACAATCAAAAGTGAGGCATGACCATCTCACCAAACCACAAGGAAACACATCCACAGTCTGGTACAATCCAAATGTATAGCCGATCCATAAGCATCACAAATCCAAATTCAAATTCGAAATCAAGAGTAACCACATTACCCCACTTCTGGAATCACTTAGGTTCCTAAACAGGATTGTTAAACTCTAGGGTTTCCTTGCAAGACATAAACCCCCAAATAAAAGAAAACCCATAATACATGAAATGATATAACTCAAAAGAATCATTAACAAATAATACCATAAGGCACGTCTCAAAGCATGGAAAAATTCTCATCAAAATGTAATTCAGTAACACAAGAACTCCATTTAATTAATAACATCCAATTTATCTCTACTTTTCACCATTACACTTATTTTCATAAAACACCACATTCAATGAATCTTTTAAATAATATAAATAAATGTAAACTATCTTTCTATCATATTGACAAATTAATTAATAACTAACCTATTGAAATATTACAATCAATATATATATATATATACATACATATATATATTAATATTAACATTAATAATAATATTAATATTAATATTAACCTATATATATATATATATATTGTTATATATATACCCATTTAAATACATAAAATCCAACCCAAATCCTAATAACCATAGCATAAGGCGAACCCCAAATTAAACATTAAAAAATGAATTTGAAATAATATAAATCGAACACAATATGCATATCACAGTACTTGAATGCAAAAACTGTGATAACTTAACAAAGTTGTATTCATTTTTATTTTTTTAAATGGGTGTATGTATATAGGTGCAAATCACTGTGGGACACAGAAAAACCAACTTTCAAATATCATCGAATGCACACAAAAACCTATGAATATAAAATGAGTAAAAGAATTATTGTCGAACACATTGTACAACAAACACAATACGTGGATGGACGGGCAAACGAACGGATGGGCAACCACGGTACACAGGTACGCCATCCAATAAGGGAAGACAGAGGGACTACACGTGCCAGCAGAAAATTGGGGTCGGGGGCGGTGGTACAGCCACCGCCGACCACACCTCCCTCCCCATATATGCATAACTTTTATTTTATAAATAAAATTTTAACTTAATTCATCATTCGGTCAAAACAAACGAAAGGAAAGAATAAGCCCAGGTTTCCAAGGTAAACATAACAATATAATAATGTTCTCACCTAAACACTATACACTCGTACTAGAGCTAGAATGCACATACTCTAGATAAACTTTATATAATAAAATTCGTTTGAGCATAGATTACGAATTCCAAAATATATAGAAGACAAATGTATATATATATATATATAATTTGTATTCAGCAAACACCCAATAGGCAATAATTCATCCATACACATGGCAAGGGTAATTTCAAACATAACCCCTTCGAATACACATACTTCCAGACCCGAAAATTGAACAGGTAATAAAATAAAATTTTAATCAAAACCCTCCATTCCTTATACGGACGCCCAAAACTAAAAACAAAAGAAATATAAATATAAATAAGAAGTAACGAGTTAACACCCTTCAAATAAATTCACACCAGAACCCAGAATAAATAGATATATATATAAATAAATATATATATAAAAGCATTATGATTTAAAACAACATTTTAATATCATTCTAATCCTATTTCAACATAAATATAAGTCTGTAAATTTATATTGAACCAGAGGTTTGACAATATTAAACAAATGGTCTTTCATTAATTCACATAAAGATATGGGGTGCAAATTTACCCAGAATAAATAGATTTCAAATTAGGGGAAACCCCTACACACAGAAATTTTAAATTCATTTTCAACAATTATGCACAGAGATTTAAAATCCACTTTTTAAACAAACACACGCACAAATTTAAATTCATTTTCAACGACAACACAGATACAGATTTAAAACTCTTTAAACAGGACAGCCAGAAGTATTTTATTTTAACAGAGAATTAAATAACCAGAAAAGAATATGAGAGGAACCTGGCATCCTACAGTTGCAGAAGAATTCTAGCTCAGATGTGTTTCTCTACTTTTCCACAGTGATTCCCTTCTACAGCTCCTTTTTCCAATATCCATAGTCTAAAAACAACCCCCTAATATTCTCATATACAGATTTTTTTTAACCCGAGCCAAATCCCCAGCCTTCCGTTCTCCTTTTCTTTAAAATTATCTATTTCCCCCTTCTTCACGCACGCACCCTTCCTTTCCACCTCCCATTCAATATTTCTTTTTAAAAATAAAAACCCCCGACATGCATTGGTTCAGTTTCTGACTTTTCAGTTCAACCACTATCTCCTCAAATAGATTTAAAATTAATTAATTTGATTCTCAAAGTAACTCCAGTTTTACCATTTAATTTCTTTCAAAATAATAATTTCTCTTTGCCAACACTTATGTCAAAATTTAATTAGAAACAGGATTTTAGCAAGTAAGTAATTTTTTTTAATTAAAAATAATTAAATTTCAATACTTTCAAAATCATACTTAATAAAATAACTTTAATTTATCTGATGAACATAAAATAAATAAATTAAATACCACCAAACCAGAAATAAATTAAATAAATCATTTAACTCAGAAAATCAAAATACCAAGACAAAACTGGGTCTAAGCATGACTCAACTACCTCCTAATGAAAAGATGAACTTGGGACGGGAACTCTTCCTTAACAACTCCTTTTTAACAATGTCGTACCCGTTGGGTTCATTTTGTGCTCGCCCTGTCCTACCGAAGCAGGTGGAATCGAGACTTTTTAATCCTGCAATTTCTGCAAACAGATAAACATCAAGTAACATATAATCTCCACTGAAAACACACTGTGAAAGGTAATAGCGGGGTAGTAGGGTGCTCGTGAGCGAGTGGTACTACTTCGTCCTTTCACCAAGATACACTAAACATGTCATCATAAACATAATATCATGGAAATACATCATCACATATAAATTTAAGGAACACCATCGCATAACAAATCAAATCATCAATGCATAATGTATCATCAAATGTCACACATAATGTAAAGAGTAGTAAACAAGTAACTAAGAAACCACACATGATCAAATATCAATCCACCACATAGAGTATCACAGAGTATCCACAATATCAAAGAGTATCAAGAGTATCTAATGAATCAGCAAACATGGGGGTATTACATCCTCCCCCCCTAGGACATGGCTTACTCCTGGAAGCCAGAGAATAAATAAGGATAAGCTTCTCTAGTAAGAGATGCATCCTCCCAAGTCACCGAGGTCTCATCATTCGGATCCCATTAGACCCGCACCTGATCAATATCTCTGCCCCTGAGGGCGAGACTTTGACACTGAAGCATGGCCACGGGCTCTAGAGCTAGCTACCCATCCTCGACCTGCAAAGCATTCCAATCCAGCACATGAGTAACATCAGGAAAATAAGGCCTCAAAACAGAAACATGAAAGACATCGTGTATCTGTGACAGGCTAGGTGGCAAAGCTAGGCGGTAGGAAACTTGTCCGATTCTCTCTAACACCTCAAAAGGCCCAACAAAATGGGGTGCCAACTTAGAACCCTTTCCATAACGGATAGGACTCTTTCGTGGACGCACCTAGAGAAACACACGATCCCCAGCTGCAAACTGCCGATCAACATGATGTGCATCAACATACTTTTTCTGTCTATCCTGAGCTGCAATAAGATGTTCTCTGATACAAGCCACCTGCTACTCCATATCTCAAAGCATGTCAGGTCCAAAAAGAACCATGTCCTCTAACCGATCCCAACTCAAAGGGGTACGGCAAGGATGACCATACAATGCCTGAAAAGGTGCCATGCCAATGGAGCTATGATAACCATTATTATAGGCAAACTCAACCAAGTGCAAATACTCCTCCCAATGAGATTGTTGGTCCATGACATACATGCGGAGCATATCTTCTAACACCTAATTAACTCACTCAGTCTGACCATCAGTCTCAGGATGATAGGCAGAGCTAAAATTCAACTGAGTCCCTAAAGACCACTGCAAGGAAGTCCATAGTGCCGATGTAAACACTGGATCTCTGTCAAATATGATCCTTCGTGGTATGCCATGTAATTGAACTATGTCCTCCATGAAAACTTTTGCTACCACAGATGTAGTATAAGATGATCTGATAGGGGAGAAATGGGCTACTTTGGTTAGCCTGTCCACAGTGACCATGATCGCATCGTTTCACTTAGAAGACATGGGCAAACCAATGATAAAAT
>VDFB02027089.1:38415-74047 GCA_007258455.2 Sequoia sempervirens
ATGTAATAATGAAAGCGTGTTATAATGCTCTCACGCTATTAGCTCATTATGGCGAAGCCTCAGGCTCAACACACAAAGCCATAATGCGAGCACGTTATAACGCGCTCGCGTTATAGCGCATTTGTGTTATGACTTTTCAAAAAAAAAAATTGAAAGTGGCCACAAATTTGCTACCCATCTCCATGCAACCGCCCTTTTATCACTATCCAATAAGGTTTACCAGAGTTGGCAAGGTCTTGATCCTGTATTTGTGAGATACTAGGGTTAGGGTTGGGTTCAATTAGGGCTAGAGTTTAATTAGGGTTAGATTTCAATCAAGGCTAGAGTTTAATTAGGGTTAGGGTTCAATTAGGGTTAGGGTTAAGGTTAGGGTTTGGGCTAAATCAGGGTTAAGGTTCAATTAGGATAAGTGTTCACTTAGGGTTATTGTTAGGCTTAAGATTTACTTATATAGTATTTTGGATAATAGAAACAATTTTGGTTGATTTAATATTTTCTAAATTCATTATTGAATTTAAATCTTATAATTTATTCTCTAAATTCATTATAGAAACAATGTATGAGAATTTATTCTCTTGATTTTGAAAGTGTGGCTAGATAGGGTTTCTATACATAGTATTTGTAGGATAATGATATCTCTATTTTGAATTATTCTAAACCTTGTTTCTATGTAGTAGTTTTTAAATTCATTTTTGTTGTTATACTCTATAATTAATAGTTTATATATTACTCTCTATACATGATTTTTAACAAGATTAGGGACACTAATAGAACCTTCATTTTTTAAAAAGACTAGAAATGTATGAGAAAATGACAACATGAAAACCATTAGAAATAAAAGTGAAAATAAAATTTAACATAGTAAAAATGGCCAATCATGTGCCAAAATGAAAAGAACCATTTTTTGTTACTCTAATATTTCAACCACATACTAAATTACCAAGTGCATTTTATAAATGTATCATGCAAGGAGCACAATATTGGGAATCAATGTGAATGATTCTCATCGAGAAATTAGACAAGCTTTGAGATTGAGGACCCAAGCTCTTTGTAGGTTTTCAATGAAGATTTAATTAGCCACTAATTGGAACAATAAGAAAATAGATAAATGTGAAAATAAATCCTAATCTCTAAGAGTGTTGTGCTAAAGAATTACATACAAATCTCTCATAAGAATTTCAATAGAGACATGAGACACATTTATAGAAATAAAAGGAAAGAAATAGCTATTTAGATAGTTATTAATCTACAAAAGATTAGGACCTACGTACTTCAAGAGATTAATAAAAATAAGTTTTTATTTATAATTTTTAAATTTGATAATTTTGAAATTATCATAGATATTACCCTCTACCCTCTACCCTTAACCCTCCCTTCATGTATCTCTCTCCCACTCCCTCCCTCTCTCTCTCTCTCTCATGTCTCTCCCTCCTACCTCCTCAACCATAAACCCTTAAACCTTCTATCCTCTACCCTCAACACTCTTCTCCTCCCCCTTCCCCCTCCTAATTCTCTCTCTCTCTCTCTCTCTCTCTCTCTCTCCTTCCCCTCTCCCTTCCCCCTCCTAATTCTTTCTATATATATACATATATCTCTCCCTTTTCCTCTCTCTCTCTCCCTTTCCCTCTCTCTCCCCCTCTCTCTCTCTCTCCCACCCTCCACCTCCTAATTACTCTTGGGTATATAGAGAGGAGTAAGAGGGAGATAAAAAGAGAAATAGAGAGAATTATAGAAATAGGAGATGGAGGAAGATGGAGTGAATGAGAAAGAGGAGAGGCCCTCTCAATAGATAAGAAGAGGGGAAGAAGACTGGGAGTGACATAGATAGTGGGAGATATGAGGCGGCCGGGGAGAAATATATCAATCACCTCCCTATATCTCTATCTATTTATCCTTATCTCTTCATTCTCTACCCCTCTCTATCTCTTTGTCTCCCTTTCTATTTTTATGTTTGTCATTATCTCCCTCTCTCTCTATATTTTCTTTCCTATATTTATCTTTGTCTCCTTAAGTGTGCAATGGGTACATTGAAGAGGTCTTAAAGGAGAACTATCATATCTTTAATCAAATGGCATACTACCTTGAGCATAACTCCCTAAGGACACATTCCATCCTTGGATTGTTGACATGAAACAACCAGTCAAAATTTAGTTTCTCTCTCTCATATTAATATATATTACTATTATATTAAATATATATTATATTAATTATATTTTGTATTATATAAAAATATACTTATTATTAATTATTAATTATAATAATTTTATACGTATTTAATAATTTTGTTAAATTATATAATATCTAATTATAATAACTTGAATAATTATATTATTTACTATGTAAAATATAGCTAATATATATTTAACTATATTGTAGAATATTAAAACCTAGCTAAATGGCGCCAAAATTTTGAACTTAATTAACATACTGTAAAAGCTAACGAAACCAGGTTGTAGCTCATCAAATTGGAGAATTGAAAGGTCAATGCCAGCGCTGAGGAAGAGTTTGGAGTAGTGAAAACAAGGTCAATGCCAGCACTGAGGAAGAGTTTGGAGGAGTGAAAACAAGGTCAATACCAGTGTCGAGGAAGAGTTTGGAGTTAAAACAAGGTCAATACCAGTGCCGACGAAGAGTTTGGAGGAGTGAAAACAAGGTCAATATCAACGCCGAGGAAGAGTTTGGAGGAGTGAAAACAAGGTCAATACTAGCACCGAGGATGAGGTTGAGGGAACTCATGGAAAATCGACGACCAAGGGTGTAATACCCCTCCATGTCAGTTGTTTTGGACTTGTGTGTGTGTGTGTTTCATTGGTTACTGAGTTATTTGATTGTGTGGAAAATATAATATGTTAGTAATCATGTTTAAATAATTAATTAAATCATAAATGAAATTGCAAGGTTATTTAAAATATAATTAGGAATTAAAATAATAATCAATTAAATCAAATCAAATGATTTAGAACAAATGATCAATCAAACTAAATCGTTAAAAGTAAAAGTGATATTATTAGATAAATTGATTTAAATTGTTATGAACAAGTAATCTTGAAAAGATAATTATTATAATAAGAAATTTAATGGATACTTATTTAGAATCTTGCAAATGGTTGATTTTAATTATTCTAATGTGGAAGTAATTAACAAATAGTGTATTGTGAAGATAATGAATATATATTCAAATAGAAGTTCATTTTTGTGGAGTTAAATTTATTTAGTTTAATCAAAATGCTTGATAAAAGAAAATGAAATATAAATACTTGAAAAGGCAACAAAAGGAATTAAAGGGATTAAATATTATTTGGATTTATTTCTTGAGTTGTGACTTTTGGTTTTCACTGGAGAATATGAAGAATAAACAAATATAAAACTCCATCTTTTGTGGATTTGAATGTAATTAAATTTCATTTTTGGAGAAGTGACTTTTGGTATTCACGGGAAGAGGAATTGAAAGGATTCCTGGGCATAGAATTTAATAAGGGTTTTTCCTTGTTGGAGGGATGGCTTTTGGAATGCTGGAGAAATTTCTTTTCCAATCAATTTTCTGTCCCTAGTTCTTTTCTGTTTGTGGAGAAATTGGTGAAGAGGAAGGAGGATTTAGATCAGTTGCTGGAAGATTTGTAGCAAGGGAAATTGATACAGAAAAAGGATCGAAGCTTCTTCAATCTTCTACAAGCGAAGGATGCCAAGTTCCTTCTTTAATTTATTTACCTCTGTTAAAATAGGGATTTGTGCTTGTGAATTAAATTTGTATTTAAGATTGAAAATTAGTAAGAAAATTCACTGGGGTTACAGTTTAATCAAAGGAAATTGGGGATTGTTATTAGATTGATGAAATTTTTGGGGTTTCCGGGTTGTGGCTGGTTATTTAAAAAGAGGGGTTTTAATTGAAATCTGGGAATTAAACAATTTTCTGTTATTTCATTTTGTTTTTAAAAATTTTTGATTATTGTTTTGAAAACAATTACCTCTCCTCGAATTTCTGGTTTATATATATATATATTTCCTTAGAAATCTTTTTACTTCAATCATGCACAGTGAATTTCATGTGAACAATAATTCTCTGTTACTGTAATATTCGAACCTCTGAAAATATATATATACATATATTTATATATATATATATATATTAGATATATATATATATATATACAGATATATATAAATATATATATATATTTTTATAATCGAATGGAAATTTGTTTGGAAATTTGAAATTGTGAAAACCCGTCGCACTGTTCATACCATTTGATTTCATTTTTTTATTCATATGTATATGTATATAGGTTGTGTGGGGGACGGCCTCGGCCGTACCCACCACACCGCCTTTTGGGCACAGACGGTACCGTCGGTACCGTGGACAGTCTACAGACTGTCCACGGCAGTCCTTTGGACTGCCGTGTGCAGTCCGTAGACTGCCCACGGCCGGCGGGGTCCGGTCTTCTATGCGGCTGTGTTGGGATTAAATCCCACTTGAATTTTAATATGTTTAAACATAATGTTTAATATGCAATTTTTAATATATGATTTCTGTGCAGATTTTTATTTGATATATATATATATATGTATATGTATACATATGTATATATATATATATATATATATTTGTATATATATATCTATATATATATATGTTGTAGACATATATATATATATTTATATATATATATAAAGATTAATTTATTAATTCTGGTTGTAGTATTATTTAATCAATTTTTCTGTTATTCAAGAAGAAAATATATCTATACTGTTTTAAATCTGTTTAATATATATATTCTGTTAATTTAACTGTTAGTTAAACAAATGTATAAATATATTCTGTTTCTGTTTCTTTTCTGATTAAAATTATATTTTTTGTAATTTAACTGTTATTTAGAAAATAGATATTCACACTTAGATTCTGTTTCTTTTCTGATTAAAAATAAAGCAAAATTTGTTACAATGAAAATAATAGTAAAATATTAAAAGAAAAAAATCTGTCTTATGGATTTGTTAAATTATAACTTTGAGTGGATATTGTTTACGAAAGTAAAACAACATTGTTTATTTAATTCTTGTTTAAATGTGAATATTTTTGGGAATAGAATTTATTATGGGATTAAATAAGTTGTTCTTTTTATATTTCATCTTGTAGTATTGTTGGATTCGTAGAACAGATCTTTTCTCTTTTTACATCCCCTCCTCAAAAAGAATTAAAATAAATATAAATGCGTAGTGGTTTTTAAACATAATTGTGTGTGTAAATTTATTTAGATAGATTTAAGATTTTAAGGTGGTAAGTTCTAATATGTAGTTTATGTATGTAGAGTATTGTTATTATTGACATTTTAAATTATAGACAATTGGTCTTAAATGGTTTTCACAATTAATTTAAATTTTGGAAGTGAATGTTAAGTGAGTATGATGAAAGGGGAAATTTAAATGTATGGGTATAGTTAGAGATTGATTAGGGTAATTTCGAATTGGATAGTTTATTGGTGAAATGGAATTTGAATCTTTTGAAAATTGACTTCCCTTATATTCATTTAATGATTGATTTGTAAGTACGCTTTATGGATGAGACTTTTAGAATACTTGTGATGGTTATCATGAATTGTTTTAGTATGGGTAAGTTGTAAAGTTATTTAGTTCTGGTCATTAATTGATTGGTTAATAAATATTGTTCTCGATTGAATTGTTGATTGATGTTTATTATATAAGTGTTTTTTTTTGTGGAGTTGTGAGTAGTTGAGTATTTAAGGTGTTCTTATATTTGGTGCCTTGGATGCCTGGTTGAATGCTTTTACCCTTGTTGTTGAAGGATTATTTTTGGGTGGTTCCATGTTGGTGTGAATGCCTTTGGAGGTAGTTTTGATTCAAGGAATCCTTTGTCTTTTAAATTTGTGTTGCAATGTATTTGGGAATTTGTATTTTGTTGATGAGTTGTGGGAGGTTGATCTTCTTGGATTTCTGATTTATTTTGTATCAAAGTTGTTTATATGGTTTGATGGGGTGGTTGATCTTATTTTAATGTATTCACTCATTATTTTTTTTTGAATTGAAATTAGATCTGGTGGCCTTGCAATTATTGTTGTCATTGCTATGTTGTTTTTATGAAAGTGATTTGCGTACCATCATAAGGGGGTTTTTGTTAGGAGAAAATTGAGGTCTCCCATGGAATGCCTAGTTGGTGGCTTTTGGTTTCATTTAGTGATTTCGTGAATTAAAGGTTGATTTTCTTTTGCGTTTTCCTATTTGAGGTGACGCCATTGTTAATTTGTAGATGGGTCTTGATGAATCTTTCCTTGTTATGGTTTTTTCTAATTTACTCTCATATTTGAGGAAATTTTTGTTGGAATTATTGGAGAAATACTCATGTTGCTTCACTTTACCTTTGTTTATGGGTTTTCATTCTTTTGGCTTCCAGAGGCTTGAGATGATTGATAATTGATGTTCTCTCTCTTTATGGGCCCTTGATGTGGCAAGTGTTTTGGTTTCATGATTTTAAAAGGGTTGTACGAAATTTGTTGAGACTTGGAAATTGTATTTATAGCGAGATGGGTAATGCCTCGCATGCTTCTTGATTGTGATCTAATATTCTTATTTTGATGGTACAACCCTTGGTTTTTATGTTGTTGGGTCTCTAGGGAGAGTGGCTCCTTGTGGGGGCCGGCGCCTTGTTTAAGGGGAAGGGCTCAGGATAACCCACGAGTGAGTTAGTAAACAAGTGAAAACCTAATAATTAACTTAGGAGGGTTGGGTAGTAATATCATTATAAGATTAATAAAATGGATACCTCGTCTTCATTAGTGCTTTCGCAGACTAATGGAAGGCTGAGAAGGCCGTGGTTGGCAAGGTCGTGACCTCATCTTCACGAGAGGTCTACGGCTCCGCATGAGTCACCCTATGGACCGGCGCCTCCAGTTGGGAGGAAGAGCACAGGACAGCCATAGATGGGACCGGCGCCTCCAGTTGGGAGGAAGAGCACAGGACAGCCCATGTAGGACTATGCGATGACACTCTCCCCTAGTTGCCCATGTGTTTTACTTTATTGTGTTCCTCTGGAAGTAGGTTATGGGAGTTGTTTTAGATTGTTGGTTGAATTGATTTAAATTGATTTATGATTATTGTTTTAATACATCTTTAGTATGTTTTGTGGTCTTGTATGATCTCATTTATATTTGATTTACGATCTTGTATCTTATGATACTGTGATATGATGTTATTGTATTGTTTAATTAAAATTTGGAATTGTATCATGTTTATTAATTCAGTTTGATTTGGAATTATCTTATGATCATCCTTTGGTTACTTGTTTACTGATCATTGCTTTGTTTTATGTGATGGGGTTTATGACTTTAAGTTATTATGTTGACTCTTGGGTGTTGTTGATTATGTCATGGTAATCCTTGAGTTTTATGATACTTTTGTATGGAATTGAGTCTTGTGGTTCCCTTTTTGGATGTTCTTGGTTGAGGTCTCTTTCTTGTTAGCTCCTAGCACCTGAGACAGAGGTATTCAGTTAATTTTGCTTGGTTTCTCTTTGCTTTTATTTTATGGGTTTATATACTTTTATATATTTATATTTTGCATTATTGTTTTATTATTTTGATATATTGTTGATCACAGTATATTTGATATTGCTATCTTCATCGGGCTGGTTACCTCATTTTGCCAGCCTATGTACCAAATGGCTTCTTTATCAATGACAAGTACAGTTCTACTTCAATGCTTCTACTTTGCTGGCGAATTATATCTTTGGTTTTATTCTTTATTGTTGTTGTGTGGATCTCAGTCTCGTAATGACTCTTCGTGTACCCCAAGGGATGTATGTGCTAATGAATCTTCTTAAATGAAATTCATGTTATGTCTTAATATGTAATACATGTATGTTATGTTTACTTTAAAAAAATAAAATAAAAAAATTGTGCTGTAATTATTATGTATTTGTCCTTTGGGGTTCACACGGCGGGGCGTTACAAAGGGGCAATGAGTACTATAAGTTTGGCACCCCCATTCTCTTTAACCTTCAATTTTCATGCCTAGTTTCCAAAGATCTTCTCGTACATTGGCACCCCCATTATCGTAAAATGGTATAAGATAAGATAGAAAAAATAAAATAGCTTATATAGAACATATCCACCTACAATCCCATTCGAAGCATTTTAATTAATTCCTTTGAATTAAACTCTAAAACAAGAATCATACACACTACAACAAAGGAGATGAACAAAAACCCCTTGATCATTTTGTATTCAAAAAATCTCGACATGCTTGTACAATGGAGAGACATGAGTTTGAATTTCAATCATATCAATTCAAATGCTAGTAATCGTCATAAAACATCAAATCCCCATGAATTCAAAACCTACTACGTAATGACTCCAAAACCTAAATTGCATTTTCCCTAAAGCCATCGACTTTTACAATTTTCTCTGCAACTTCATCTAGACTCCCGACCAAAAAATATCTAACTTGCTAACCCTCAGACTGCCTGAAATCCTTCTTATAGAAAAAAGGAGGAGCAAACAAGCATCGGGCCGTAGTGTGCCATGTGTCACCACTAATTGGATCACCTTGTACTCTTCATCAGTTGGCTAATCAAAATTGATCACCTCATTCACCTTGACAGTATAAGGTTTGTACTTAACTACCACCTGATTCGCTTCTCTTTCAAAAGACTCCAAGAATGAGCTGGTGCTAATGATTTTGTCCATACAGCTCACCAACAAATCATAACCTGAGTTACCCTATTTTTCAATGTTTTGTAGTCCAAACATGATATAAAGTGGCTCTTACACTTTTTGTGATTACCGTGAGTTTGTGTAAGAGGCCCCATGGATACCTGCTGTATTTGTAGGGATGCATGAATAGGGCTGTGAGGGATGAGAAATAAAAGAAGGTATAGCTGCCGTCCCCTAATATTTTTGTGAAGAAAAAGCATTTCTCAAATGAGAGGTTCAAGCCTAGGTTTCAAACAAAACATGCATGGGAGATCTCGATTTTATGAATTTTTATCCATGTGCATCTAATGGGTTGTTTCAACACCTAATATAAATGATATACATAGACACACACACACATATATATATATGTATGTATACATATTTTAAATGTAAATGTAAATGCAATTTCATCGATGCTCCTAGAACAATAACAAATGCAACATATCATTACAAAAAATCTATATCTATGTATATAAATGTATTTCTAAATGCAAGTGTAAATGCAAAGAGCATATGGTTTTGTAGTGTTATAGATACAACATATCCATAAATTCATTGTAATTGAAATTCCTAAAGTCTTCAACACATATAATATGAAATCGATCAAAAAATATTAAACTACATGAGAAATAAATGAAAATAGTAAATGCATATGTATGTATTTGTAAATGTAGGTGTAAAAATAAATAAGAATAAAAGAAAAATTATAAAAAGAATACAAGGAAAGGTCTCCCTCCCTTCTGGTAGTGATAACCTCCTCCACACACAACCCTTAAAAATTATGAATAGAGGAATACAATCTTTGAAGAACTTAAAGTTGATTATCTCCTACTTGATGCAATTAGTCATTTTATCCTTACAAACATTTATAGTGATTACTAGAGGCACATAGACCAATTATTCATAATAGAAGAATTTGATCATACTTTTCTAATGATGGCATTATGAGAAAACCTTAGGTTAAATGAATAATTCCTAGCTAAGTTCTTTAAATCATGTCCAACCGTATAAGAGAAGACCATTGATATGTGTACTTGGATACCATGGACAGAGGCTAGTCTTTGGGATCTTTCATCAATCATCCTACCTTAAAACATACCAAAAAATCTCCTAGCAATTAGACATAGGAAGATTTAATATGACTTAAAAAAAATTTATTGCCAAAGTGTAAACTTATGATGACTTAACCAGGCCTAGTACACACTCCCTCCCCGTTAACCACTTAGATATATGGGAATTAAATGTAAATTTTCTGCTATTTTTAGTCATGTAGGTGTCCAATAAACCACTTGGTGGTGTTTCCCTTCAAGTTTATTTACTTGAATGAAGAGAAAAAGTCCTTTGATTACAATTAGAGAATAAATTTGAGGCCTTGGTTGTATAACTAGTGGACCATAGCCACATTTAACACTTGTTACAAAGCTTGGGAGCTAAACGCTAAGTAGATTTGATTTGCATGGACACATTTGGATGCAGAGTAACAATAGCTTGCAATCTATCAAGACTTGGATTACCTTATAACTCCTGGGTGAAATTCTAGTGATGAAATGATAAATTAATTCATAATGTCACCCTTTGGGATCACATCACCATGAAATAATTTCCCCATCCAACATCCTTATGAGTGTAGGTACCAAATCAAATAGGTATTTGTCGATCCGCTCTTTGTTTAGGAAATCTCGTGAAGAGAAGAGGAAAGCTTGCAGACATGTAGTACGTATAAAAGAAGGATATCAACTAGAGGTCAAAGTGATTAGAAGAAAATTCCGTAAACGCATGGAATTTTTTCTTGCTGAAGGGGGGTCATGTTCTTATGATGATGAGAGAATAGGCGAAGTTGAGGTGCCCTCGAGGTACAAACATCTACGGAAACAATGGGTACCCAAGGAACTTCCTCCAATAAACACTGATTTTTGTGTCAACAAGAGGATTTATTGCATAGCACCATCGTCATTACATGGTTTGGGCCTATTTTGCATGGATGGAATAAAGGTTTGTTACAAACAAAGTTATTGAATTGATAGAGTATGTAGGACCCTCGTTATAGTTAAGCAAGATTGGATGCAACCGTTCAATATACAAAGTATGCATAGGTATGCACCGGCCGAAATTATATATACAACTAAAAGATAAGGATAAAATAAAGGAGTGGCTATGCGTTACTGACGGAAGGCCAAAATCATCGGGAATATTATTAGAAAGTTTATAAAACAATACACTCCACTGGTCAACAAATAAGCAACCCAATTGCATATTCGAGGCACGCTGAGGGAAACCGGTATTCATATGTGCTGGCAACCAATAACTCAGGGAAGAGTTGCTAATCGACATGTAATTTGAATTGGTTAGTTACAAACACAAGCATTATGGGGTGGTACATACTATGTACCATTTTACCCAACCTCCAATTAATGACTCCAATATACCATTTTATTCTTATGTTTTTTTTCATAAGTCTATTGGTTTCATTTTGGTAATGTTTTTTTATATTTAATTTTTGTCACAGGGGGACATTGATCGTATAGAGAAGGCTCTGGCCTAGAGCATAGATCACGATGTATCTTCAGGCACTTCTACCCAATAGGTTTACCTAATTTTAATTGTACAAATTAGATACGAGCAAAATGTTTTATTATTATGTTTTTTTCATAAGTTTTTTGGGTTAATTTTGATAATGTTTTTAATATTCTTGTTGCAGTCGATTGATTGGGGAAAGGCACCAGCAATAGAGGAGAGCATCCATAGTGAGGTGCAGTCAATATTTTGTCATGATGACATCGCTTATTCAACAAACCCTTTCAATACGATAAAGAAGCTCAAAAAAAAATGCAATGAAGAAATGACTAAGTTGATGTTCTTAGTGCCTCAAATAGATGAGATAAGAGAGAGGGTTAAAGTATTGACTAAGAGATTACAAAAATTGCAAGTAAGTTGTCATGAGGTCTTTAATTATAACATAAGTTCATTCATGGTTTTATATTTTGTACTCTTTTATGTCATGAACTAAAATATGTGTTGTTTTTACAGGGTTATTTTCCTCCTCATGATGCTCCTGGCCATGATCAGGGTATTGCAAGTGTTTCCCAAGGAGTAGGGGTTGGTATAAGTGTCCATCCTAATCTTCCTACGGATACATCACATCATCTGACCTCATCATCCATGCCTATATTGTCATATGAAATGTTGGAAACACATACCATGCAGGCATCTGTTAGTGTACCCTTTGGCAGCGAACACATACTAGAACATGCGTCACGACATGTACCTAGGGATGCAAAGGCCACTAGTACTGGTGATGTCTTAGCAGCATTTCCTGGATCTTACAGTATTACTAGTACAAGAACATTACCGGTCACACTTGTGGTGACCGAGGATTTCGTTCCCATAAAGATAGAGAAGGTCCCAGGTACTTTAAAATGTTTTAATTATTATTCTATATAATCCAATTGAAATTTACTTATTGATCACTCTTTTTAGAATATTGATCCCATGATCATTTTGTAGTAAATGATGTTTTTTATAAACATCTAAGTGATATTACATTGGAGCCCTTCGGGCCCACCATACGTACATGGTGGAATGCCCAAAATGAAGATTTAAAAGATGAGCTCATTAACTGTTTAGTTGTGCTATTCGGTGATAAAACATTCAACCGAACCAAGGTCCTTAAGAAAGCTGGTACCTATCTAAAGTATGCAAGGGACCAATATAGGTCACATTTAGAGAAGAACAAAAAGTACAAGCATCCCCCCATGATTCTGGATAGGGAGTGGAAGGACCTGGTGTCCGATGGAAAGGAGAAGGCTGAAAAGAAAAAAGGAAATACACCACTGGGCCAAGTAAGGTATGTGATATAGTAATAGAAGCATAAATCTGCAAAAAATCTTGATTAATCGCGATTTTTAAAAAATCTGCAGGCTGGACGATTTTTTCCCCGATTTTTTGAAAAAATCATTGACTTTTTGGTCAATGATTTTTTTCCATTTCAAACTACAAAATCGCCAAAAAAATGTGTTTAAAATTTGCAAAAAAATGTGAATAAAATTGAGCTGATTTTTGCGCAAAAAAAACCATGAGACCATGGATTGTTGCTTACTATTATGCTTTGATAGATTTTTTCCAAGCATCCATAGCTTGTTTGAAAGCACCTATTTTAGGCTTTTAGCCATAGCAGCAAGGCAATGAACTGTTTGATAAAATGCTTTGGTAGACATGTATGAAAAATGTAGTAGTGATAGACAAGGCAAAGTGAACTGCTTGAAAAAAAATGTTCAAAGAAATGTGTCTCAAGATGGAATGCCATGACTAATGCCATGACAAGAAAATTGCTATGGATTGTCATGGCATTCCATCACTGTGAGATGATTTCTTTGAGGCATTTTTTCAAACAATTCACTGCCTTGTCTATGTTATTGCTTACTATTGTGCTTTTGGTAGATTTTTCCAAGCATCCATAGCTTGTTTGAAAGCACCTGCTTTAGGTTTTAATTTTTAGCCATAGCATGAAGGAGTTGAATTGTTTGATAAAATTCTTTGGCAGACATGTATGAAAAATGTGGTAGCATAGAAAAGGTAGTGAACTATTTGAAAAATGCCTCAAAAAATTTGGTCTCATGGGATGATGGAATGCCATAACTAATGCCATGACAAGCAAATTGCTATGGATTGTCATGGCATTCCATCACATGAGACCACATTTTTTGAGGCATTTTTGAAACACCACGCTTTGTCTATGCTATTGCTTACTATTATGCTTTGATAGATTTTTTCCAAGCATCCATAGCTTGTTTGAAAGCACCTATTTTAGTCTTTTAGCCATAGCAGCAAGGCAGTGAACTGTTTGATAAAATGCTTTGGTAGACATGTATGAAAAATGTGGTAGCATATACAATTGTCACCATCTGATATTTATGCATTTGTAGTATGTTTTGTGCAATGTAATCAGCGATATGAATATAACCAACAAAAATATATTTTCTATAATTCATGGATTGAACTCTGTATTTTATTTGCTCTCAATGTCTGTATGCTATGGAAATTCCATTAAATTTTTTTAAAAAAGTAGTATGCTATGTGTGATACTATCAACAATGTAATTATATATTGATTACTCTTTCTTTTTACATAATCTAACGTATTTCAAAAATTTCATAGGCTTCCCGACACATCAAAGGAAACAAAGGAAAGACTAGAAAAACACGGGCAACACAAACTTGGCTCTAGTGGTTATATGAAATTAGCCGCATGAATTGTAAGTATCAATAAATGAAATATTGTATCCAAATAATAAATTGAAAACAATTTTGGTTTTATCACACCATAGAAGCAAAATTCATGATCTTATGCAAAAATGTAGGGCTCTGAATTCAACAGAGTTCCCACATAAGAGGACCTAAAGATTGCCTTCCAGCAAGGCTATGGAGCCATGGCTGAATGCCTAAGAGTCTTGACTGGGCAAACACAATCTTCCATTGCATCCGACACGCAGGTAAATAAACTCAATAAAGTTTATTTAAAATTGAATACTTGTGCAATCTATTCAATATTAATTTCCACTATAAAGTAATTACATGCCTATTTGTTTTAAACATTCAAGCAATGATAATACTACGCATGACATTGGAATGTAGCCTGGTGAGGGTGGAGCACAACGTGTAGATGAAGTTCATGGCATGCATCCCGGTACTTTAGAGCATATAGAGCGTGATCAACATGTTGAGCATGATCAGGCTAGAGAAGATTAGGAATATGATGTGGCCCCATTAGGTAAATAGGACCACTCTAAAGTTCTTTTAAACATATTTAATTGCAATTGGTGTATTAATTAATGTAACCTTTCATGATTCGACTTTAGAGCATGTAGAGCATGATCAACATGTTGATCATGATCAGGCTAGAGAAGATCAAGAACATGATGTGTCCCCATCAAGTAAAAAGGACCACCCTCATGTTCTCTTAAACATATTTAATTTCAATTGGTGTATTAATTAATGTAACTTTTCTTGTTTCAACTACAGATCAGGATTTAGAGGGTGTTCAACATGTTGAGCATGAGTCTATAACAAAAGTTTAGGAACATGATGTGGACCCATCAGGTAAAGAGAACCACTCTAATGTTCTTTTAATTAATGAAATACTTGTAACAAATAATAAAACATATCAGTTTAACATTTCTTTCTTATTGCAGTAGATCCCCCCTTGCAGTGGCGTCCACGTCATGAGTAGACGACTAGGCGCATTAAGATCATGAGCAGAGGGTAGAACAAAATAAAGGGGATAGATATTGATTTAGAAAATGATACTCCACTTCAGCTTTATGTAGCTTTAAAAAAGAAACAAAAAAAGTGATTGTAATCATATCATGACAACCATATTTTTGATAATATGTAAAAACTGAAAGAATGAATATTAATGTTAATGAATGAATGTGAATATGTTAATTAATGAATGTTATATGTTAATGAATGAATGTTATATGTTATTAATGGATGAATGAATGTTATATGTTATTAATGGATGAATGAATGTTATATGTTATTAATGGATGAATGAATGAATGTTATATGTTATTAATGGATGAATGAATGATTAATGTTATATGATTGGGTATGGGGAATTGAGAGTGATGTGAGGGGGGGGGAAGGGGCCAAATGAGCTTCCACCATCACGTGGTTGGCCCTGTTAAGTAGAGAATATTAAACTATTCTCGAAACAAAGAGAAGCTCAATAAGGTAATTCACTTTTCAATATAAGAAATGCATCGTTTGAAGCATCAAACCAATATCATGCAGTCTATATGTATGATCAGTCATCAGTCTCCGCAATGGTACATTTCCATGAATTTATTTATTTTTTTAAATTGATGCTTCGTCGCAATTTCGACGAAACCCATCGACGAATCAAGGAAAAGGTTTGACGAAGTTTCTATAGCTGCGATGAAGGTTTCATCGTAACTCCTTGCCCATTTCATCGCAATTTCAATGAACTTTTGGTGTTGTTTCCAAAGTACTACTTGCCCATTTCGTTGCACTTTAGATGAGCTTTTGGTGTTCTTCCGACGCTACTCCTTGCTCTTTTCGTCGCCATTTCGACAAACTCTTGGTGTTGTTTCGACGCTACTACTTGCCTATTTCATCACAAGTTCGATGAAATTTTGGTGTTGTTTCGACACTACTCCTTGCCCATTTCATTGAAATGGCAATGAACATCTGGTGTTGTTTCTACACTACTCCTTGCCCATTTCATTGAACTGGTGATGAACTTCTAGTGTAATTCGTCAGTGGATACACGAAGTGTTCATTGATATTCCGACGAAAGTCTGAGCCATTTCATGATGCTGACGACTGACGATTCTTTGCCGTTATTTCGACATTTAATTTGTCGTCGAAAAACAATGACGAAAATATTTTCACCATTTCATCGCTTGTTTGACAAAGATTTGTCGAACGACCGATGAACAGTGTCGAAAAATGGTGTCAAATTCAATAATGTCAAACCATTCAATCAAGTCCCATATTTTGTGTCGATACGACCTCATCCTTACAATTTTAGTTGTGGCCTATCCTTGGATCTTTCTTACAACCATCTCTAAATCCCCAAACACTTGTATTCTCTTTACGCCTATCCGCCCAACTAGAGTCAAGCCATGTACTAGTTCCTCATATTCTATGTCATTATTTGAGCATGGGAACTGAAAGTGGAAATCTCTAAGGGTCTCCAATCTAGTTGGAGATACCAGTCGGATGTCGACTCCAGAACTAGTTTGGCATTTGGAACCATTGAAATGTAGTTTCCATAAACTATTATAACTTGGAACACTAGGTTTTTCCTATTCCTTCACTAATTTTGGGAGAGCTTGGTCTTAATTGAACATAACATAGGTACCTAACTCGGTAGCATGGAAATTTCTAAAAGGATCATTATCTTTGAATTGATTAAGCAAGATTTCCTCCTTAGGGGTTTGATAACTTTTATCCTCTTCCAAAATTTCTACTTTGTACACCTCCTTTTTTGAAAAGGAGGCATGCATTGCTTTGAAGCTCAGAATTGCGTCCTTTGCTATATGTTCGAGGTGCAAGGGCATAGATATGATCTTAATCTTCACCCCATGCTCTGTCTGCAATATAAAATGAGACCAATCAAATGCTAAATATCCACCAAGCTTTTCTATGAAGTCCCTTGAAAGGAATATACCAAAGATAGGGGGATGTTGATTATGACCACTTCTTGCTTGACAGTTTGGCTTGGACAGGAGAAAAGGATCAAATAAATATCTTTAATGTGATCGATAGTTGAGACTTTCTTCCTACCTAATTGCATTATCCCTTTCTTGAAAGGCTCATACTTTAGATTTATAGTGTCATCCACTTGTTTGGGGATGACTATAGTGTTAGCAAAATCTTATCTCCCACAATAAGTGTTAGAAAGAAAGGGGTGGGATTTGGCTTGATTACCTCTTTTACATCTATTTTTCCTATTGTGTTTATGTATTCCATGGCTCTTGAGGGTTGGGGGTCTGATGTGGGCCCTTTTTGTTTACCATGTGGCATGGTTGTATCCACTCGCAGAGATAGTTCTTCATTTTTAATGCCTCCTAGAGCAAGATATTTTTCTTTGATATTGATAGAATATCCAAAAAGACATGTTGGAAGGTGCTTTCTTTAGTTGCTCTACCATATTGAGCATTCTAGTTGGAGGGGGAATTTTTTTAACTAGGGGTGCCTCCCTTGTCTTAAGGAAAGGCCGATTTGATGTGGATGGGCTCAAGGAATTGTCCATGTCCTTCTACAGGGATGGTTGAGCCTACGACTATTGAGTTGGTCATGTTTGCAAAGCTTTCTATCCTTATGGTTGTGATCATTGTAGGTGTGATCATTGGGGAGTCTATTGTACTCCTCAATGAGTCTTCTATTGGATCACGTATTGTAATCCAATTGTACCTATGGAGTGATAGTTTTAATAACACCAGTCATGAATACTAAATCTTCCTCCTCCATCCAAGAGAAGAGTGCTTGGTTCGATGAGATATCCAATTCTTTTTCTAAAGACATCCCTTGTGACTGTGCACTGAACCATGCATTCTCCATTCCAAGAGATCGATAGTCTTCTATGTTCAAAAATATACCTCAACTTATCTATTCTACTATCTTTTGTTGAAGATTCCCCCGTCAAACTATTTCAAGGAATATGGTTATCATTGCATGGGAAACACCATGTGTTCTCATCTTTTTCCAGGTTTTTATGACCTAGGAACAAATCTATATCTGAGTTATTCTTGACAGTCTAGATTGGTGTGGTAACAAAGAGTATTTGGACCATGGATGTCTACTATTTATTGCCTCCTCTTAGAGCTCCTTGGTATGTGTTGTGTTGGTAAGGTGGCCTTATGCCTTGATAATTTTGTGTGAGAGGCTTTGGAGGTGCTACCTATTGATGCTAAATAATGACTAGCTTGTTGGTGAAGGTCCTCATTAGGTTCTTCATATCATTAATATCTTATGGTAATGAGGAGGAGCTCGACGTGTTGGGTTGTGTGCTTGGGTACACATACCTCGATGGTGGGGGTGCAATTGTTATGCTAGGGAGTAAGGTGAAGGTGCTAGGAATAGCATCCTCCTGGGGTTTGCCAAATATTTCTGTGAACATGGGAATCAATGGCTGTGGTGGAATCTTTTCAACATCTTTTAGATTATTCTTTTCTCGCACAACCAGATCAAATGTGTTAGGAAAGGTATCCCCTCCCATTTACTATACCATGACTATGATGTCTGAATTGAAAGCCTTTAAAAAGAACATGAATACTATAGCCACTGGGGGCCTAGTTGTCACAGGGATCCTCTACCAAGTTTTATCAAACTTGGTGTTGAATTCAATCATGGCCTCTTGTGAGGCCCTCTTAATTGTGATCAATTGCTATAATAAGGATGAGTGGTCCCCTTTCTCTAAGAAGTGATCAAAAATATTTTCTCAAGGTTCATCCAAAGAGCAAATGGAACCGAAGGCCAAGGACCTATAACAATCTTGATCCTTCCCTTTAAAAGATGCAGCTAACAATTTGAGGGCCACATTTCATTCTGCAATGTTATGGATCTTGCAAACCTTCGCTATGTCTTGGAGGTGCTTAGAAAGAGTTTCAAAATCCTCCCTGGTGAACTTCAAAATCACTTTGAGGGCATTAGAAGGTATGGTGGGCCACACATTTAGAGGTGTAGGTGGAACTAGCGGGCTACCACTATCTCATGTTATGAAATTTCTAGGGGCAGGAGTGCCTAAGTGAACCAATGAAAAAAAATTCCTATGGATAGGGTAGACATGTGTTTGTATTTGAAAATTTCAACTGCCTGGAGAGGTAGATAAGGCTCTTGACTTGGGGCTAGGACTTCTCATTCTATTGCTTCTAACATGTGATACAAAACTTGTGACTCACCTTCTCCTAGGGTCTGAAGTAGGTAACTAAGCATACTAGAAATTCCCTCTTAAGGATGCTCTGGTTTTGACTCTATGCATGAGATTACTAGATTCTCTTATTAGTCTAATTTAAAAATTCCTTTAGAAGGCTGACTATCAGACACCTGTGAAAAACTTGGGTCCCACTGGGTGTGCCAGAGAAAGAACTATTGATCATAAGAGCTTGCGCCTCTCCAAACATCCTTATGGGAAGTATCGTAGGTGGAGGACTAGCTTGCGCCTTACTGATTAACCTCTAGGATTTTTATAGAATCCAAATCTTCTTTGTGTGCTTGGGGAAAAGGGTGGCAATGTGCCAAAGGTCTTACAATATTTTAAAGCTTACAACTTCTTACTTTTGATAAAATGGAGAGAAAATGATACATACCCTTCATTGTTGGGAAGAGAATGAGAAACTAAGGCCTGAAAGAGCACAAAGAAATCATTTAGATCTCCCCACAGGAAGCACCCATTAAGGTTTAATAGAAATAATAAACTTAAAACTAAAGGAATTTTTCATATTTTTGAAAAAACTTTCAGCTCCTATAGCATAATATGAAATCTAACATAATCTTCATAGAAAATGAAATAGCATAATAGAAACAATTCAATTTTTGAAAGGTAGCATTGAGTAAACATAAAAGCTAACGACATATAAAATAATCACCAAGACTATATCAATATGACTTGACACAAAGATTTTAACATATACACAATAGAAAAAATAAATTTGTGACAAAGTCCATAAAGGCACAATTTCAAATATTTCTCCTTACTAATACTTGTTCTTGCACTAAATCATATAAAGGCAAAGGTTGGATGCCAATCAAACTAATAGTCTCAACAATTTAAGCATACCATAGAGTGAAAACAATGCTTTATAAAAATCCTCCTGTTCCTCCCCTACTCTAAACTTCTATAGAAAAAGAAAATTCTCTTCTTTGATGATGATTCTTGATGATGCTTTCTCCTCCTTGCAAACCCCTTTATATAGCCAGAGAGAGATGAGCCAACTATAGCTGATAGAGATGAACCATTGACAGGTGTCTACATTTGGTATATTGCAATCCAATCTAGGATCTGATTAGATCACAACAATCTTCGCTAGTAAGAAATGAGATGTTTCATTAATGGATCTAGATGTTGCAAACCTTGTGAAGATATCCTGTCAGGGGATGATCATATCTTATTATAGCCTAGCAAAATTTGATCTAATTAGCTGCTAGGAATAATGATGCTAGCCCAAAAAATAAATCATGAAGACAAATGTCCCATTGTGTTGCCTGAAAAAACTTCACCAAGGAAGAGAGGCACCCACGGGTGAAACAACCCACCTGGTAGAAGTGAGTGACATGGCATGTTGGTAGGAAATTTTTGAGTTCGTGAGAGAAACTTGGGAAAAATACCTGACATGCAACCACATGTCCCGTTTCAGGCTTGAAAGGGAAGAAATTTAAGAAAAATTTATGCAGCTGCTATGTGACACATTGCACACTCTTTTGTGAAAGCAATATTAGCCTTTGGGGTGTGGTTCCATCAAAAATGAAAAAAAGTAGGAGCTGAAAAGGGAGACTGAAGGGGCCAAAAAACCAGAATAAAACACTTAGAGAAAAATTGCTCCACACATACATAATATTTTGGAAGATTATGTTGATTATATTCTAGCTAAATCTTTAACCTGTCAAGACAATGTTAACATCCTTCAAATTTTTTTTGAGAGAATGTGAAAGTATAACATGGGACTGAATCTAAAAAATGTGTCTTTGTTGTGGACAGTGGAATTTTTTTAGGTTTTATAGTATCCCATAAATGCATCAAGGTGGACACAAAGAAAATTGATGTTATCATTAACATGCCACCTCCTAAAAACATTTCTTAGTTGCATACTTTACAAGGTAGAATTTAAACTATCCATCATTTTGAGGCATCCTTGGTATATCCAACATTACCATTTACACTTCTTAAGAAGGTAGTTGGATATAAGTGGAATGAGGATTGTAAATAGGCCTTTAAATTTTTGAAATACTACCTCGCTAATCCTCTTTCTTTACAACCCGCTATGCAAGAAAGACCATTTATGCTTTATATAGCAGCATCACCCATGCTGTAGCAATATTATTGGCTCAACAAGATGATAATGGTAAAGAACATCTTGTTTATTACATTAGCCAAACTTTGGTTGATTATGAAAATCAATACACAACAATAGAAAAATAATTTTTAAGTCTTGGTATTTTAGACTAGTAAATTGAGACATTACTTATTAAATGTGGAAATTCATGTGATTACAAAGTTTCATCCTTTAAAACATCTTTTTGCTAAAAATGATTTATCGAGATGCATAGCTAAATAGGTTATGTTGTTAAATGAGTTTGATCTTAAATTTGTCTCTCAAAAGGTAATCAAAGGACAAGCCTTAACCAAACATTTAGTTGATGCTCCTTATCCATTAGCATTACCTAATATGGACTCTTCTTGGATGAAGCTATGTTGACTATCAAAAGGAAACATGGGAATTATACTAATGGGTCTAAGTGTAGAACTAGCTTTGGAGTAGGGGTTATAATAATCCCACCTTCTAGAAATCATATTCCCTTATCCTATCAATTAAACTTCCTATGCACAAATAACATTGTAGAGTATGAAGCCTTAATTATTGGATTATGTGAAACTTTATCTCTTAGTGTTCAACACATTAACATATTTGGTGATTCTCAATTAATCATTAAGTAGATAAGCAATTTATATCAAGAAAAACATGACAAATTATCTAATTATAAAGACCTTACAATGAATTTATTGGAACTCTTTGAATCATATACCATTGACAACATACCAAAAAAGGATAATCGACATGCATATGCAATGGTAAGTGCTACTTCCCTTGTATCTCCTGAAGATCCTTCTATCGATTTCAAATTTATAGTCCATACGATCACAAAACCATCAATAGATGATAAAATCAAAGAAGTGTTATTAACCAATATTGAAAACTCTAGTTAATGGTACACAACAATATTAAACTACTTAAAAGAAGGTACCTTTCTTGAACCTACAACTAAAAACACTAGAGCTTGTCTTTGGAAACTTGCATCTAAATACATAATCCTTGTGGAAATGTTATATGGGTGATAATTCAATGGTATTTTACTTAGATGTCTTAAACAATTAGAAATACCCATAGCCCTTGAAGAAGCTCATGCAGGTGCTTGTGGGGGGAATTTTGTATGAAGATCATTAGTTTCAAAGTTAATTCATAAAGGATATTATTGGTGACATATGGAACAAGATTATTTTTCTCACATTAAGAAATTTCATAAATGTCAAGAACAAAAAAAATTGATTCATGCTCCTACTTTTGAGCTTCGTGCCCAAGTTCCTATTTGGAAATTCTTGGTTTGGTGCTTGGATCTTATTGGAAAAATATCACCACCCTCTTCCATTGGACATACATTTATAATTACTACAACATATTATTTCACAAAGTGGGTAGAATTTATTGCTCTTCATTCCACAACAAGTGATGCAATATGTCATTTCATATTAGAACATATTATTGCTCGCTTTGGTCTCCCTTCCACATTAGTTTCAAACAATGGAACTCCATTTAAGAACAATGATGTGAAGAAATTTTTGGAAACCTTTCATATTCAACATTGTTTCTCAACACCATTTTCTCCACAATCAAATGGTCAAGCTGAATCAACTAACAACACTATTGAAAAAATCCTAAGAAAAATGGTAAGTAAACATAATAAATATTGGCACACTCAATTAACTTATGCATTGTGGGGCTATCGTACAAGTATGAGAACATCTACAAGAAACACTCCCTACAAACTTGTTTATGGTGTTGAGACAATAATTCCCTTAGAGTTATAAATTCCTTCATTGAGAAATTCTCTTAGGGGGCTTATTGATGATAATACCTATAAAGAACATCAATTGCATCAAATTAAAATGCTTGATAAATGATGTATCAACACTCTTGAGAATCTCCAAGCTTACTCTAAATGAATGCAATGCAATTATAATTATCATGTCATTCCTCATGGTTTTAATAAAGGTGACTTGGTGTTAATGAAAACCAACGTAATTTCAATGTTGCCTCGAATGAAAAAGGAAAGTTCAGCCCTAATTGGTTAGGACCTTACATAATTGATGAAATTTATGGTTTTAGAGCATATACATTAATGGAAATAGATGGTACACCTCTCAAAGAACCTATCAATGCCACAAATTTGCATTGGTACTACACTTAACATCTCCTTTTAATAGTATATGTAAAAAAGTAGTGTTGTTAGATTAAGTAGACAATGTTCTATTTTATCTCGCATTGCTTCTTTCTTTGAAAAATAGATGTTTGTGTCTTAGATTATGGAGTAATTATTCAATAAGTTTGGATTATTACTTTAGTTTGCATACTATTTGAATCCATCTTGTGTGTTACATTAGATTAGATCTTTATATGCATTTAATGTTCTGAAATTAGATCATAGGTGCATTTAATTTGACATAGCATACTCAATGAAAATATATTATCTAATGTAAACTAAAATGTTTCAATTATACAACATACACATTAAATCATGGAGACATTTATTAAAAATTCTTACTAAGGATATGTTGATCATGGAAGCTTGCGCTTCCCTCAAACAACCTTATGGGAAATTCTATGAGTGGGGGACCAGCTTGTGCCTCATTGAATGACCTCCAATATTTTTATAGAAGTTGGCTCTTCTTTGTGTTTTGGGAAAAGGGGAAGAGAATTGAAGAAATAACCTAACTAAGGTGATGCACCATAGAAATTTTAGAACATTTCAAACCTTAGCAGACTCTTATTTCCAATGAGATGGACACAAAATGACATAGACCCTTCATTTCTAGAAAGAGAATGAACAACTAAGGCTCATAGGAGCATAGAGCAATCATTTAGATCTGTCCGCGAGAAGCACACATTAAGGTCTGACATAAATAAGAAACCCAATACTAAAATAAATATTTTAGATGTTTATAGAACCATCTTGCTCTCACAACATAATATGAAAGTAACCATAATATTTACAAAAAATGAAAGAGTATAATGAACATGATTCAATTTCTGAAAGATAGTGTTCAAACATAAAAGTTAATGACATATAAGTCAATCACCAAGAATATACTTGTACGAATTGACACATAGAATTTAGCTTACAAAGAATAGAGAAAGAAAAAATGTGATAGATGCCATAGATGCACAGTATCAAATATTTCTTCCTACTATTACTTTTTCTTGAAATAAATAGCATAAATGCAAAGGTCAGATACCAATTTGAGTAATATTCTTGATAATTTCTTAACATGCCATAGAGTGAAACAAAGCTCTGTAAAAATATTCCATATTCCTCCCCTATTCATATCTTTTAACAAACAAAATTTGTGTCCTGATGATAATGATTCATAGGCCATTGAAACCTCCTTTATATATCTAGAAAGATGTGCCAATACTATAGTTGATAGAGATGAACCCCTAATAGGTGTCCTCATCTAATACTTTGCAATCCAATCAAGGATCTCATCTGATCATATCAATATTTGGTAATAAAAATTGAGCTACTTCAATAGTGGATCTAGATGCTATAGAAGCTTTGCAAATATATTGTTGTTAGAGGAAGATTTGAATTCATAACTACTTGGCAAAGATTTGATCTGATTAGCTATCAAAAATAATGATGCCACCCCAAAGAGACCAATCCCAAAGGTAAAGATCTATTGTGCTACCTGATAAACTCCACCAAAGAAATGATATGGATGTCGGTGAAGCAACCCACCCAACAAAAGTGAGTGCCATGGCATGTTGGTAGGAAATTTTTGAGTCTATGAGAGTAGCATGGGGAAAATCCCTGCCATGCCAACCATGTGTTCTATTTCAGGCCTGAACGGAAGGTGATATGAAAAATTTGCAAAGATAGTAGATGACACATTACACACCTTTTTGCAGGAGTAAAATTAACCTTCAGGGTGAGGTGGCATCAAAATGTTCAAAAAGAAGCAAGAGTCAAAAAGGAAGAACTATAGGGAGTGAAATCCAAAGTAAAAAATACTTAGAGAAAAATTGCTTCACAGTTTTTGGTGACTCATAGGGGGCCTCTTCTTGTGGAGGCATGAACCCAAATATAGTATAAAAATAGAAAAGAATCCTCAGAGTTTGAGGAAGCTGGCATCTTGGAATTCCCAATCTTCATTGGAAGGTGAAATAAGTGTGCACAATGTCTCATAGACCTAGTCGAGATCAAGAACCTCCTTGAAAGAAACTCCACCCCATTTTGATGAAGCAACTCTTATATGGTAGTAAATTTGGGACAAGGGAAGAAGTAACTTATCAATTTCTTTGACTGAAGGTGATGAGCTTAGACCTTGGAGCACTGATAAGTCCAATTTTTTGAGTCTCCTACCCTTTTTGATCTATTATTTTATCAACAATTCTTATTCTGGCAAGAATAAGGTGGGTAATCTACAATGAATTAGAACCCCTTGTTGGACTATTTTTTTCATTGATGTCAAAAGTGCAAATCATGTAAGGGAGATTGTTGGCATAACGACTGGGTTTCTCGAGAGCTTTTCAGAAAAGTATTGTGCAGGTCATGATGTAATAAAATTTTCTTCATTCATTGGTTCATGCTCTTAGTCTAGGGTCGAAGTTGTAAGGAGTTGTGGAGTTCAAAGTTTTCCTAACCTATGTCATGGGATTCTCAAGTTTCAAAACCTTCTGACTTAGCGATCTCCTCATTGTTAGCAAAAGTGAATAGTATTGTGAGGTTCTAAGTTTTACTAACCTATGTCGTGGGGTTCTCAAGTTGTGAAACCTCCCGACTTGGCGACTAAGCGAATGGAGCGATAAGGAGTAAGGAGAGCTTTATCAGTGAGTTGCACATTTTTAGAATTTCATAACCTTCAATAAGAGGTTTTGAAGTTTAGGTTTGTAGAGACATTGCGATCTTGCTTGATGAACGGTGAATATTGATCAATGTTGATCGAACGGTGCATGATGCAATGAATGGTGGGACCTACGAAGGCTACACAAGAGGACATATGCCACGAATGGTAGAGATTGAATGAGAAATATTTGACAATGCCCGTAGTGTATCTAGTAGGACCCAATAGGATGGTGACGATGGGAGATTGTGACAAAGGCCGACAAGTGACAAAGAGCGATTGCTCAATATACCAACTCACATCATTTTTGTGAGTTGCATGTCGATGATGTGGATGACACGTAGGTTTTGGGCCCAGTTAGATAACATGGCACATGATGTATGGAGGATCCTAGCTAAGTCTCATGGGGTCAACAAAGAATGGTGGAGATTAATCCATAGTAGATGGATATTGACCATCGATGAAGATGGTGAGACCCAACAAATAAAAAAATGAAGGTGACGATATGATAGATTGACAATGGTGGTTTAAGTGACTGATTATCCAATGGTTAGGGTTTAAAGTCACAACAGTGAATGTTGATCATAGGATCAAGGTGCGAAGGAGTTAATCAATGGATAGAGTTCAAATACAGAGATCTGAAACAACTATGACAAGTGTAAATGAGGATGTAGTCCAAAAACTGACACAAGAGAAATAATTAATTTGTCCAACTACCTAAGTGACCATTTAAATGAAGATTTTATCTTCAAGGAAACATAAGAGATTGCAGAGGTGATCGATATCAGAATCAAATCGAATGATTGCAAGAATGCATTAAATGCATATTAGATTCTAGGGTTTGACATAATGGTATTCTTAGTAAATTCTCTACACCAGAATAAAATGTTGTGCAGCTCGATGCAAAGATATGGTGATATCTATCGAGCTGGATAGTATGTGTGTGGCTCGAATGCTTTGACAATTACGGAAGTAGGTTGCAACTAAAAAAACCTAACATTGACTCCAATGTATATGAATTGAAAGAGGGGAATTATTGAGATGAGAAGAATGAATAAGAGTGTCTAAATGTAGAAGAAGGTGAACTATAACAAAAAGTGAAATCTGAAAATTTATGTAGCTAGTTACAATGGAGTAAGGGAGAACTGAGAGAGAGAGAGAGAGAGCTTATGTATTGAATTGATGCATTGTAGATTATGTAGAACCATTTTATGCATAGTATATAGCAGAAATTTGTACGAGGTTGTAGCCTCCATTTTGCATTGAGTTGTAGCTCAAAATAGGGTGTAGTAGCATCCTTGAAGTTGTAGCTTCTAAATAGGGAGTTGTTGCTTCCTTGGGTTGCAACCCTAAACATTGTAACTGAACTTTTAAGCTTGTGAGGTTGGATTAGGATAGTAGATCCTACTAGCATTTCTCACCGTGGTTTTTCCCATCTTTGGTTTTCCATGTACATACTATGTTATGTGTTGATCTCTCTTGTGCTTGTGACTATTATATCTGTTAGTATTTCAATCTGCACATTTGAGGTTAAGGTTGAATCTACAAAAGGGTTTAAGAACTAAATTTTTTAAGATCTATTGATTCACCCCCCTCTTAGTAGATCATTGTGTTCTAACAATTGGTATCAAAGCCCTAGGTTCCCTAGGAGAAGCTTAACCAACTAGGGTAGATCTTGGATAGGTGAACACAATGGCATTTTAGGAAGGCTCAAACAAACCACCTAGGTTTGATCGAACAAACTATGCTAAATGGAGCTCATGAATGGAAGGATACTTAGTTTCTCTTAGAACTAAAGTCTGGGCATGTGTTGGGACCCAATATACTATTCCTGTTGCGATTCCTACGAATCCTACAGTGAAGAAGATTGATAAGGAAAATAATAAAGCTTGGTTTATTATTATGAACAATTTGTCTGACTCTGTGCATAGCGAAGTTATGCATTGTAAAATTGCTTATGATGTCTGGAAAAAACTTAAGAAAATCTATGAAGGTGACACCAAAGTGAAGTTGGCAAAGATACAAGTGTTGAGAGAAAAATTTGAAGGCTTGACGATGACCAAAGAAGAGAAGATTGCAGACTATCTTCAGAGAGTTGATGATGTGGTAAATTCCATTAAAGGATATGGTGTAGATCTAAAAGAAGAAGATGTTGTGTTGAAAGTTCTCAGGTCCATGACAACTAAATATGATGCCAAGATTTATGCTATCAAAGAAGGAAGAGAAATTGATAAACTTACTCTTGATGAGGTGCATGGCATGATTATTGCATATGCGATGAGAATGGCAAGTGTTGAATCATCTAGGAGAGAAGTTGCATTTTAGGTTGTCAAGAAATAAAAAGATGAAGCTGATAAAAATGAAAAAGCTACTATCATTGCATTTGATTATGAAGAAACTGATGAGGAAAAAGAAAATTTCATAACAAGGCTAAGAAGAGGATCTAGAAATTATAAAGGTATACTCCCTCTTAAGTGTTTTAACTATGGTAGAATAGGTCATTTTGCTTCAAAGTGTCTATATGGTAAAGAAGATAGTTCCAAGCAAGAAATTGATAGTAGAAAGAAGAAAGAGTTCTACCCTAAAATAAAGAACTTTGGAAAGAAGAGTTTGTACATAAATGAAGAAAGTAAAGTGTCTGATGCTAGTGATTGTTTAGAAGAGGATCAAGGTCATGCCCATGTAATGAGAGATGATAGAAGATAATTTATATTCATGGCTAAAGAAACTAAGGATCATGAAGATGCACAAATTGAGGACTCATATGAAGGAGAAGAGGAGGAAATTGTTGATCTTAAAGGAGAATTAATTAGTGATCTTGTGTAATACCCCCATGTTTCTTGATTCATTAGATACTCTTGATACTCTTTGATATTGTGGATACTCTATGATACTCTATGTGGTGGATTGATATTTGATCATGTGTGGTTTCTTAGTTACTTGTTTACTACTCTTTACATTATGTGTGACATTTGATGATACATTATGCATTGATGATTTGATTCGTTATGCGATGGTGTTCCTTAAATATTTATGCGATGATGTATTTCCATGATATTATGTTTATGATGACATGTTTAGTGTATCTTGGTGAAAGGACGGAGTAGTACCACTCGCTTGCGAGCGCCCTGCTACCCCACTATTACCTTTCACGATGTGTTTTCAGTGGAGATTATATGTTACTTGACGTTTATCTGTTTGCAGAAATTGCAGGATTAAAAAGTCTTGATTCCACCTGCTTCAGCAGGACAGGGCGAGCACAAAATGAACCCAACGGGTACGACATTGTTAAAAAGGAGTTGTTAAGGAAGAGTTCCCATCCCAAGTTTGTCTTTTCATTAGGAGGTAGTTGAGTCATGCTTAGACCCAATTTTGTCTTGGTATTTTGATTTTCTGAGTTAAATGATTTATTTAATTTATTTCTGGTTTGGTGGTATTTAATTAATTTATTTTATGTTCATCAGATAAATTAAAATTATTTTATTAATTATGATTTTGAAAGTATTGAAATTTAATTATTTTTAATTAAAAAAAATTACTTACTTGCTAAAAGCCTGTTTCTAATTAAATTTTGACATAAGTGTCGGCAAAGAGAAATTATTATTTTGAAAGAAATTAAATGGTAAAACTGGAGTTACTCTGAGAATCAAATTAATTAATTTTAAATCTATTTGAGGAGATAGTGGTTGAACTGAAAAGTCAGAAACTGAACCAATGCATGTCGGGGGTTTTTATTTTTAAAAAGAAATATTAAATGGGAGGTGGAAAGGAAGGGTGCATGCGTGAAGAAGGGGGGAAACAGATAATTTTAAAGAAAAGGAGAACGGAAGGCTGGGGATTTGGCTCGGGTTAAAAAAAATCTGTATACAAGAAGATTAGGGGGTTGTTTTCAGACTGTGGATATTGGAAAAAGGAGCTGTAGAAGGGAATCACTGTGGAAAAGCAGAGAAAAGCATCTGAGCTGGAATTCTTCTGCAACTATAGGATGCCAGGTTCCTCTCATTCTTTTCTGGTTATTTAATTCTCTGTTAAAATAAAATACTTATGGCTGTCCTGTTTAAAGAGTTTTAAATCTATATCTGTGTTGTCATTGAAAATGAATTTAAATCTGTGCGTGTGTTTGTTTAAAAAGTGGATTTTAAATCTCTGTGCGTAATTGTTGAAAATGAATTTAAAATTTCTGTGTGTAGGGGTTTCCCTTGATTTGAAATCTATTTATTCTGGGTAAATTTGCACCCCATATCTTTATGTGATTTAATGAAAGACCATTTGTTTAATATTGTCAAACCTCTGGTTCAATATAAATTTACAGACTTATATTTATGTTGAAATAGGATTAGAATGATATTAAAATGTTGTTTTAAATCATAATGCTTTTATATATATATATTTATTTATTTTGGGTTTTGGTGCGAATTTATTTGAAGGGTGTTAACTCGTTACTTCTTATTTATATTTATATTTCATTTTTTTTAGTTTTGGGCGTCTGTATAAGGAATGGAGGGTTTTGATTAAAATTTTATTTTATTACCTGTTCAATTTTTGGGTCCGAAAGTATGTGTATTCGAAGGGGTTATGTTTGAAATTACCCTTGCCATGTGTATGGACGAAATATTGCCTACTGGGTGTTTGCTGAATACAAATTATATATATATATATACATTTGTCTTTTATATATTTTGGAATTCGTAATCTATGCTCAAATGAATTTTATTATATAAAGTTTATCTAGAGTATGTGCATTCTAGCTCTAGTACGAGCGTACAGTGTTTAGGTGAGAACATTATTATATTGTTATGTTTACCTTGGAAACCCGAGCTTATTCTTTCCTTTCTTTTGTTTTGACCGAATGATGAATTAAGTTAAAATTTTATTTATAAAATAAAAATTATGCATATATGGGGAGGGAGGTGTGGTCGGCGGTGGCTGTACCACCACCCCCGACCCCAATTTTTTGCTGGCACGCGTAGTCCCTTTGTCTTCCCTTATTGGATGGCGTACCTGTGTACCGTGGTCGCCCGTTCGTTTGTTCGCCCGTCCGTCCACGTATTGTGTTCACTGTACAATGTGTTCGACGTTAATTCTTTAACTCGTTTTATATTCATAGGTTTTTGTGTGCATTCGATGATATTTGAAAGTTGGTTTTTCCGCATCCCATAGTTATTGGCACCTATATACATACACCCATTTTTAAAAAAATAAATGAATACGGATTTTTTAAGTTATCACGGTTTTCGCATTCAAGTACTGTGATATGCGTATTGTGTTCGGTTAATATTATTTCGAATTCATTTTTTAATGTTTAATTCAGGGTTCGCCTTATGCTATGGTTATTAGGTTTTGGGTTGGATTTTATGTATTTAAATGGGTATATATATAACAATATATATAGGTTAATATTAATATTAATATTATTATTAATGTTAATATTAATATATATATGTATGTATATATATATATATTGATTGTAATATTTCAATAGGTTAGTTATTAATTAATTTGTCAATATGATAGAAAGATAGTTTACATTTATTTATATTATTTAAAAGATTCGTTGAATGTGGTGTTTTATGAAAATAAGTGTAATGGTGAAAAGTAGAGATAAATTGGATGTTATTAATTAAATGGAGTTCTTGTGTTACTGAATTACATTTTGATGAGAATTTTTGCATGCTTTGAGATGTGCCTTATGGTATTATTTGTTAATGATTCTTTTGAGTTATATCATTTCATGTATTATGGGTTTTCTTTTATTTGGGTGTTTATGTCCTGCAAGGAAACCCTAGAGTTTAACAATCTTGTTTAGGAACCTAAGTGATTCCAGAGGTGGGGTAATGTGGTTACTCTTGATTTTGAATTTGAATTTGGATTTGTGATGCTTATGGATCGGCTATACATTTGGATTGTACCAGACTATGGATGTGTTTCCTTGTGGTTTGGTGAGATGGTCATGCCTCACTTTTGATTGTCATTTGATTCAGCTCTTTATGTGGTACAATCCTTGATGTTATTGTCTTGTGGTTGAATGTCTAGAGGGAGTGGCTCTAAGTGGGAGGTCGACGCAGAAAGGGGCGCCAAGATAGCCCTCGTTAGAGTGAATTTAATAAGTGATAATTTAATTAATTAACTAGAGGGTGGGTAGTAACACACTAAAAAGATAATTGTTGCCCCATCCACCTTTTAGTGCTACCACAGACTAAAGGGGATTGAGAAGGCCGTGGTTGGCAAGATCGTTGCCTTGTCTTCAGGAAAGGTAACGGTTCCGCATGAGCAACCCTATGGGGTGGTTCCTTGAGATAGGTAGCCTAGCAAGCCATAGATGGAGGCGGTTCGTAGAACTTGGTTGCCTGGATAATCCATCAGTATATGGAGGCAGTACCTTGCGATAGGTAGCTTGGAAAATCCATGTTAAGCCATGCGATGACACTCTCCTCTAACATTCTTATTTATGTTGTCTTTTGGAAATCCTCTGGAATTGGTCACTTGTCTTGTATTGATGATTTTTTTTGTTTGAATTTGAGTGGTCTGATGTGTTGTATGATTTTCATTAGCTGGTTGTGAGTCTTTGTTTGGATGTTCTTGGTCGGGAACCCTTCCTTAGCGACTCCTAGCACGGGGGTGGTCGGGTGGATCGTGCTTCGCACCCCGTTGGGATTCTATCTTTTATGCAGGTTCTTCTTTTAGTGTTGAGTTTGCAGTAGCAGTTGATTCTTTGTTCGTGGGTTCCAGATTTATGTACTTATGTTATTCTTATACTGATGTATCACTCCCACCTAGTTGGGAAAGTTTTGTATATAATTGCACATGGTGCTATTGTGATGTAATCTCATGTTGATGCATTGTACTTTTACTTGTAAACTTGGTTATGAGAAGGATTTATAATGATGTTATAACTTTGGATATTATTCTATCTTATGTCTCTATTGTTGTTACTGATGTAATTATATCTATGGATGTTTGAATGTATGGTTCATGTAATGGTTAGTTAAATGTTCATGCTGTTAAGCGTTAGTTCTTAAGTAATGTCCTTGTGTACCTCAAAGGATTAAGTCATGCAAATTGAACAATGGATACATTGTGTTAATTAATGTTCACTCCTTTGTCCTTTTAAAAAAAAATTGGTTGCATTTTACTTAATTCCTTTGGGGTTGCGTGGCGGGGCGTTACAACTTAGTATCAAAGCCAAGGTTGCTAACGCTGGGTTCTCTGGGTAGTTGGTGTCCATTAGGCAACCTTTGTGCTAACTTTGATCTTACATACTATAACTGTGTGTAGGATCATGCCTCTAGCTAGAGGTCATGGCTGTGGAAGAGGTCGAGGTGGTGTTCGGGTAGCCAATCAACATAGTCCATCACCACCGAGTTCCCATGGTTCTGAGCATGAGGAAAATTTGAATCCTCAAAGTGATCCGCCAGTTGGTGACCAGAACCCAGAACAGCCTGGTTTGGTTGGTCAGTTACAACATCTTCTAGGAGAGCTCCTTGATCGTTTGGGACCCATGCCACAGGAAGAGCCACATGTTGAGAGAGAGAGAGAAAGGTCTCCAAGGCATAGGGATGCTCCAGTAAATCAGGATGCAGTGATAGCAGGGCATATGAGGGATTTTTTGAGAGCTCACCCTCCTACCTTCGATGGTTCAGGAGGAGGCTTGGAAGTAGAGACCTGGTTGATAGATTTGGATCGTTGCTTCGCGATGCACCCATTCGGTAGCAATACTAAGGCTCAGTGCGCAGTGATGCATCTGCGGGGTTTCACATCTACCTGGTGGAGGTTGGAAGAATAGAAGTTGTACCTAGATATTAGTGTGGTCACATGGGAGTTGTTTCTAGATAGGTTCAGGGCTCGTTTCCTCTCTGATCATTGGAGGCAGCGTGGAGCTGATGAGTTCCATGATCTTAAGTAGATGTCTTTGTCCGTTGAGCAGTATGAGTTGTGGTTCTACGAACTCAAGCAATATGTTGGGATCAATCACAATGAGGGGTTGCTTGTTCAACATTTTGTTCAGGGCCTGAATGCCCATATCAGTGGTGGAGTGAGAGTCTTTGAGCTAAAGACAATGGAGGTTGCAGTAGAGAAGGCTCGGTTAGTAGAGGAAAACTTGGCTATGGCTCTTGGAGGGCATGTTGGAGTTCAGATCGGCAGTGCTCCGGCATCAGGTACAGGTTCTAGAGGTGGATAGTCTTAGGCTGTAGGGCCTTCCAGGAACTTTCAGGTACCCTCCAAGGGTGGTTCACATCATCAACAGTCTCAACCCAAGCAGAATAAACTGCATTCTCAGCAGGGGGACAGGTTTTAGGGCAAGAAGTTTCGAAGTTGGCAGCGAGGTAAACCTGATTATTCTGTGCAGCCTGGACAAAGTGCACAGTCGGCACCATCTCGAGGTAGCTTTCAGCAGTCGAGTGCACCGTTTGGGGTTAGAGGCTTTGGGAGAGGTACAAGTTGCTTCTTATGTGGGCAGCAAGGGCATATTACCAGATAGTGTCCACAGATGACTACTTCAGGATTTAGTCAGAGGCCAGCTGTTTCAGAGCCGACCATGGGCAATGCGGGAAGAGCTCATTGGGTTTTTGCAACAATGGACAATCAGCAAGCTGAGCATCAGGGCACTGTGATCAAGACATCAGGTGTGTTGATGGGTACTAAATTTTCTATACTTTTTGACTTTGGTGCTTCTGATTCATTTATATCTCCTTCCGTTGTTGAGCGATGTGGATTGGTGGCATCTAGGCAAGGCATAACTTGGCAGGTTGAACTAACCTCTGGGTCAAAAGTTCTTGTAGAAGAGTTTGTTCAGGGTTGTAAGTTAGATTTGGGAGCTTTTTCAACTCAGGTGGACCTTCAGATCTTACCCCTGGGCTCATATGATGTAGTCTTGGGAATTGATTGGTTGAGTTCACATCGTGCTTTGTTGGATTGTCGCCGTAAAGTAGTGCGGTGTATCAATGACTCTAGAAAGGAGGTGGAGATCGTGGGCACTTAGAGGCCTATTTCTTTGCAGATGATCTCTGCCATGCAATTAAAAAGGTTGTTCTGTCAGGGTTGTCAGCTCTTTGCTATGGCAGTGAATGATCTCGAGACTGATGATAGTCGAGAAAAATTATTGGATGATTACCCTCTTCTTAAGGGATTCTCCGATGTGTTTCTGAGCGAGATACTTGGAATGCCGCCTAAGCGGGATATAGACTTTCAGATAGATCTAGTACCTAGAGCTGAGCCTATCTCTCAGGCTCTGTACCGAATGACCACATAGGAACTTTAGGAACTTCGTCTTCAGTTGGAGGAGTTGATAGCAAAAGAGTTTATCCGTCCGAGTGTCTCTCCATGGGGAGCACCCGTGATTTTCGTGAAGAAGAAGGATGGTTCTCTCTGTCTATGCATTGATTATAGATAGTTGAATAAAGTAACGGTGAAGAACCGATATCCCCTGCCCAGGATAGATGATCTCTTCGATCAGATAAAAGGGGCAAAGATATTTTCTAAGATTGATCTGAAGTCAGGATATCACCAATTGTGGATTGTAGAATCGGATATTCATAAAACCGCATTTCGTACTTGATACAGACATTACG
>VDFB02027090.1:0-10788 GCA_007258455.2 Sequoia sempervirens
AGAGAGGATGTAAATAATGGAGAAATCAATAAAGAAACCCTATCTTTTATTCAATTTTATGTGTTTTTCTTGGTAAAAACGTGTTTATTTGCTCCTGTACGACCATGTATGACCTGATACCGAAGGGGCAGTCATTGGAGAAGTTGATATTATGTTTCTAATTCAATCTACGCTTGGTCTCATTTGTTTTCATGAAGGTATGAGAAAGATATGGCACTTTTTGTAATCACAGTCCAAAACCCTTACTAGGGTAACTAGAGGCTTAAAATATTTATGTTTCTCCCTCTTGATTGGTGGAATCTTCTGATTCTTTGTGGGATTGTTCTCGCATGAATTTTCTTCCATATGATAATGGTTTAGAATCAAGATAACAAAGTTAAGGTGATGAAAATTTGGATTTTTGACTGAATTTTTTGTTAAAGTCTGATAAAACTCGGAGTTTCCAAGGAACTTAACCTAGGGTTTGTCAAAATGTTAATGAGAGTGGTCTTCTAATGGATTATTAAGCATTTGTAAGTTAAATTCAATTTTTTCCAAGCATTGGTTGGACAAATTTGTGTTTGGAATGGGTAAATTCAATACGCCCTATATGAACAATGACTAATTTGCCCTGTTTTTGAAGCGTAAGCAGTTTGGTTTTTACATTATTTCTCAAAACAACAAATAAAAATATTTTTATATGTTTTGTAACACTTAAAATCGCATTCAAAAACTTGATTACATTCAATGATAAGGGTCTATGTTTGAAGAAAATCTCTGACAAACCTATAGCAGACCTACTAGAGAAAGGGCAGAGTAATGAAGGAATCCCACCTAAATTGAGTTCTTGGGGTTTGGAAAGAGTTTATACATATTGAATGAGGTCTTTTAAAGTTGTTCCACATGTTGAAGGAATTATATGTGTCTTGGATCAAAGTTAGGTGCTTGGTGGCTTGTAGATGCCACAGATGTACTCTAGGATAGTCATAAAGAGTTAATAGTAAATGAAAGGGCAGACATTGTGAAAGTATTTGTTTGTTATTTTGACTCAAATGAAGGTGACATATGCTTTGGTTTGATTTGGTTATGCCTCTGAAGACAAAATTTAATGCTTGTAGCAAAAGTGCCATGGTATATAGTGAAAGAAGTTGATCTTTGTTGATGTTTGAGGGAAAAATAGTTGAATAAGTGTGTCAAAGGAAAGATTGTGAAGGTTTTGTGAGTTGTGTTTGAATCCTCCTAGCTCTTGCATCACTTTTTGCATGTTCATTCTTAAGCCAAAAAGTAGTTCTCATAGTGGCTTCGACTATGTATTTATTATACTTGATAATACAAATATTGCTTCTTGTTAAAATTCCTAATAGAACTTGAAGTGGGTATAGTGAATTTCATAAGCTGTGAGGTCATCCTAAACCTAAGGGTAGTAAATGCATTAATTATGTGTTTGTGCTTGAGTGGCTGCTTCCTATCAACAAAGCTTTCGAAAATAATTTTTTTTGAAATGTGTTGAATGCATACAGGAACCAGTGAATACATAATCAATTAATGCAATGTGAAGCGAGTACTGAGTTTTACTTGTGCTTATTCTTGTGTGTTTCTTGCTTCTTAAAAAGCTCATATGTTTTTATCTTTAGGTTCCGTTCTTGGATGTCTGCTATTTTGTGGTGGTGAACTATTAAAAAATGACTAGTCTCTATGTTTATCATGCTTAGTTGCTGGTACAAGTGTTGATGGGGAATGGTTCCAAAAATTTATGATGTTCATCTATTTTTTTCCAAATTTTAAAGTTGTTTCTTTGATTCAGGTTTATGCATAACGTATTATATCAATAGTGTATTATTTGTCATGGGCTATGCTCACTTGTTCAATTCTGTCATCTACCCCTATAATTCATTTGCTTATGACCAAAGTAGCAAAAATAGAAATAGATGATAAATTTTATAGATAGCTATTATGCATTGTACAACATTCAATGCATAGTTAATGCATTAAATACTATGTCAATAGTACCACAATTGTTATGTTTTATAAGCCTAGGGTTATGTTGCACAATTGTTATCACTCAACATAGTTTGTTAGCTATTAAATACATGAAAAAATACATAAAGTTCTATTTTCCTAATTCACTTAAACAAAAATGAGTAGTACACCTAGTGCCATTTAATGCATTAGTTGTAGATTAATTGAGAAGCTTGCCATTTCCAATCCACATTATACAATGGCAATAGTAAATTGCTTTCACGGCAGCAGTCACTTGAATTTCATCAAAATGCCATGCACATGAAGTGCATGTTGGCAAGCCGATACAATTTATAGCATTTTCATTTGTAATACTTGCTTGGCCAATGAAATTTGTTTATCTTGCAACAAGTCTACTATTGATTTTACTTTTAGTAAATTAGAAAAATATCATAGCATTATATACTTGGAATTTATGAACATATGTTGATATTTGAGAAGCATTATTTATTTGTTTTGCTAGCGGTATGGAGCAATCCCAATACCTTGTAGTGTGTGAATACTAAACAATTGCTTGTGTATGCTTTGCTCTGTTGCACACATTGTGAATTTGAACTGATTCCATCAATGATGAGAATGGAAAATGTGTTACATGTGAACATGTAAGAATTTATCCTTGAAACAAATTTGTCCCTTGATTGATGCATTACAATAATAGTATATTATTGCCATATAAACCAATATTGTTTTAGATCTTGTTCATTGTGAAAGCTTACAACACATTAAGTGTGGCTTGATTGCTTTCATAAGCATTAGCCTAATACCAAAGCCTGTAATATTTGGATTTCATGACTAAATACTTGCAAAAATTCATTGCATTGTTATGTTTCACTTTAGTATCAATCATTATTTGCATCATTAAAGTGATGCATTGAGGAAGGAAAAAAACATCCATAAGTTCCTTCATGAACTTGACATGCTCAAGCTAGTGGTATGCAACAATCCCAATACCTTATAGTCGGTCAATGGTAAACAAGTGTAAACGAAAATGCTTCTCTATGTTTTACTATGCTACACAGGTTTCTTACACATCAACTATAACAATTGCTTATTGTATGTTTCCTCCAATAATTTCATAATTATAACGACTCTAGGGAATGACTACTCTACAATCTCATTAATTTCCTAGGCAAAAACATTCAATATGAATTGCATATCACATAATTTCAATTCCACGCATGTCTTACATTTTTACTCTAAACACTTACTATGTTGACAAATAAAATAGTCTAAATGAATTTAGTTTACAAATACAAAAAGAAAAACACATGGCCAAAAAAATTTAAAATTTTAGAATTAATTGAACATAATAATTATACTAGTTAGTCTTTCAACCTATAATAAAATAGGTTATCAGTCATTTCAAAAGTGCCAAAAATTTGTGAACTGCTGATCCACCTCTACTCTAGGAGCTTCTTTGGAGCCTTTGTGAATAGTGTCTCCTCCATGAGAGTGTGGCTGATGCAGGGGTTTCAGATACTACGAAGGATTTCTTCATGGGCTCAAACGGTTTTTGGAAGGGTTCTGGCTGCTTCTGCATCGACTCTGGCTTCTTCCCTAGGCACCAAGAATGGATCTACTGTCTCCTGGCACTCCATCGTTGCCCATTCGTGGTGTAAACATTGACGGATTCACTCATACTAGGATGGATTTGTCCCCTGAAGGGGTACAAACTCAGAATGCTCAGGCTACTAGCAAATTTCTTCAGGGGCAGGGGCGGAAAGGGTTAAAATGCTCATTCTTGGAGGTGGCCAAATATGGCTCTCACTCTCCTCTGGACACTCCGCAGAAACTCGGGAATTTTACTGGTAATAAGCGAATCGTGCAATGCTCAGGAAAACCTGTGTCTCTGGATTTCGATGACACACTGTTGAAGGAATGGCACAAAAATGAAGGTTTCTTTTCTGAGAATGGTTTAATTGGGCGATTCAACCATCACTGGCCCAATCTTTCTGATCTTTATGATTGGATCACACAAGCATGGCTTCCACATATGGAGGGAAATCTTGAGATCTACCCCAGCGCGAGGGGTTTCTTCGTTGTGGTTTTTGACTGTAAGAAAGACAAGAACACCATTCTTAATTATGTTTGGATGTGGGAAGAAAATTTGATACAGCTGAAATCTTGACATCCAGAATTTGATCGATCTACAAAATCGTTCTCAGTTTTGTCAGTTTGGGTTCGCCTTCCAAACCTCCCCCTTCACTATTGGTTCGAATCATGTTTTGCAACAATTGGAAATTCTTTGGGCATTTTTGTTTATGCGGATGATAATTCAAAAAAAATTATCCACACAACTTTTGCCAGGATTTTGGTGGAATTGGACATCTCCAAGGATCTTCCGACAAAAATTATCTTGAAGGCCAATGGTCAATGTTGGAATCAGCAATTAGACTATGAAGATCTAATTTTTAGATGTAGAAAGTGTTACCAAACTCGGCATATTGCAGCAGATTGCACAACAATCAAATCTCAGATAAATAGGGAGGCTTCTTGGTGGAAGGACTCTTCCCCCAAATACTATTCTGTTATGCACCCTCCCAAACAAAATATCTCTCCTTCGAAACTGGATCTCAAGAAGCAAAAAGCGGGAAAAGACAACGTAATTCCTCCATAGTCAAAGGTAGATAAGAAATTACTACAGTTAAGCAATTCATGTCACTTGGAGAGGACAACATGCCCTCGATGGTCCTCGATTTCTGATACCTCAGTAAAAGCAACAAAACAACCCGTTGAGACGATGGATGCTCTCGCCCCCCAGGATGATTTGACGCCCTCAAATGGGTTGTGCTGCGAGGATAAATCTAAAGGAAATTGTCAGGCAAACGATCAAGGATGGACATAATTTAAACGGAGGAAATATATTCCTCCACATTAGATGTCTAAGAAGGGAGAAATTGCGGCAACTTGATCCGGGTGGAGTGTTTCTATTTTGTCTCTTGTTTAGGGTAGGAGCTCTTTGTTTTGGTTCATTGTTGGCAAAGGCACTGTGAGTCTATATTTGTTTCTCTTCAATTTGGAATCTCTTAATGCACCCCTATTAGAGGGTTGATGCAACTCTTCTTTTTACTATATCTTTTACAAGAGTGGACCCCATGTCCACACTACACTGTCGAAAAGAAAAATAATTATACTAGTTAAAAAGATAATATACTACTCAAAATTTAACTTATTGCTATTATTTATATTTTATATGTCTTCTATATTAAACAAAATAAAATAATCTTATATTTTTAATATCTTCATTTCGTCAAACACTTCTCAATTATTAGTCTATTACTAATATATCCATTTTACATATCTTGAATAATAAATAATTTAAAATACTTTTATATTTTTAATATGTCCATTCTCCAAAATGCTTTCAAACTTTAGAATTGTCACTAATATTTTGATCTTTTATGTCTTACATTTCCACTCAAAAAATTATTATGTTTACAAATAAATATGTTTACTAAATACTTTTGTACAAAAATTCATTCATATTCTCTAACAAGCACACAACAATTCAGTACAAACCTCCACCGTCTACATTTTTTTTCTCAAATCATATTCTTTCCAATTCCATTCTTTCTCCATTTATGCATTCAATACAACACTTTAACAATTTGCAAAGGAAATTGAGTTTTAAGCATTTCCAAATAGTTTAACTCATTAATGCTAGTCCAATCACAAAATAGTTTGTAATTACTACTAAATTATTCATTTCATTGCCAAATTATTTCGCAAAACTAATTCAACATGTAATCGTAAAAAATAATTAATAGTGCTCATTCATGCAAACTACATTTTTACTTATTTAAATTTTTTTATCAAGTTCTAACTTGTTTTTCGAAATAACTAGTAATAATTTAATTTAGATTCACAAGAAAAATGGTATTATTTAGAATGTCTTCACACTACCAACTACTTATTTTTAAAATTATTTAGTACTAGTAAATATATTTTCAAACAATTTATTAATTTTCAAAATGCATGTAATATTTCCCCAATGGTCTATAAATAATTCTACCAAGCACAATGTTCATTTACTAATTATACTAATTACTATTACAAATGATTTAATTTATATTCAAAATTGATATTAATTAACATATTTTCCAATTAATGGCCTTGACCTAAATTATTTTAGATCTTTGAGTTACTTTTTCTTCAAAAATAAGTTGATATAGTTTAATTTAAAATTAGTTTCCCTACATACTTTAATAATTTCCCTGTTGAGAATGCATCTAATATTTAGCTATTCAATTTTCTTTTAAATTGAATGCAAAGGCTCAAAATTCTATTCTCTAGGCGACATGAATGCATGCACTCGTCCTTGTTTATTTAGAAAAGTAATTGAAAAATCAAAGAAAATTTCACTTGCCACCACCAAGTGACTATATCCTTTATCTTAAATGTCAATCTTCATATAATCAAAAGCCTTTGATCAAGGAATTTTCCTCTAGAAGAGTATATTTATATGATAGTCACATTTTAGCTATTCAGCATGCTTTAATAAGCATGATTATTTATTAAATATCATTATTATATATTATAAAATATATGTATATATATATATACATTAATATGTATAAAATAGATATATGTACATATGAGTCAATAATATATATATATATATATATATCATCCAACCGTTAAATATCATAATGACATCACCATGCATTAAAACTATATTTAAACATAAAGGTTAAAGTAATTCAATAAATCAACAATGGGGTGTAACATATCTTCCCCCATAAGGATCATCATCCTTGATGATTCAAAGTATCACAACATATATATAATCAAATAAAGGTTTAGTTTTAGTTTTGAATCATGGAAGAGATGGGAAATCTCTGGTACAATGTCATTATCTTCCTTCCATGTAGCATTGTCCTCGTAATCTATTCCCATTTGGACCTTTTTAAAGTGACCTTGTAATAAATGGGTGGAGCTTGCATGAGTTAAACCTCTTTCTCTTACTAGGAACTCTCGATGTTCCTTATTGGCACTTAGCTTTCATGCTTATCATTTTCTTTTAGCTAGACTTTTTCTTGATCAACCTTATCTATTCTTCCATTTTTTATAGCATTTATAGACAAAGGCTAATCTATCTTCTAGCTTATCCCATCTTAGAAAATTTTGACACATTCTCCTATACAATGCTTCAAATGGAGTCATTTTAATTGTATAATGATAAGAGTTATTATACAAAAACTCTACAAGTAAAAGATAGTCCTCTCACTTGTATTCATGACCATGCAATACACTCTCATTAGGTCCTCCAATACCTGGTTTACCCTCTCCTTCTAACTATCTATCTCTAGATGATATGCTAAACTTATTTTCAACTAATTTCCAAGTGAGGTGAATAATATTTTCTAAAACCTCGTGGTCATACAAGCATCCCTTTTAGAGATAAATTTCTCACGAACACCATGATGCCTGAATATTCTTGTACAAACTTATGGGCTATGACTAGTGCTCCTCCAATCAACTTCCTAGGTATGAAATGGCTACCTTGGTGAGTTTTTCCACCACTACCAAATATTGCATTCTGATTATTTCTAGACATATAAGGGCCCTGCACAAAATCTATACTAATGATCTATCATTTCCACTCTAGAATCTCATAAGGTATAAAAGTCCTACTAGGTGACGATGTTCTAGTTCCGCCCTCTAGTATTCTAGACCTTTTTCTACATATCTTGTAGTATCCCTCTTCATTCCTTTCCAAACTAATAGTGGCTTTACATCATCCAAAAGTTTTTGTTACAATAGAATGTCCTCAATGTGGTGTGGAGAAAACCTCTTTGCACACTATATTTCCTTAACTCTTCTGGGTTCAAAACATACATGCTTACTTTAAATCTCAATAGATCATATGGCTAAAAATTAAGCCCATCATATCTTAGATCTTGGGGGTTATCCAAGAGAGCATTCTTGACTTGCTCATAATATTAATCTCTCAGAACTTTCGTAACACGATTTTTTAAATTGTTTGAATAGATATCATTGAGGATATATGTCTACTTCAAATTAGGGCATCCACAACTCATTTTTCCTTGTTTTTGATGTTATTGATCTCAAAATCATGGTTATATATTGGCTCTAACAATCTTCTCTAGTGAGATTTTAGACGAGGCTAGGTAACAAGTACTTGAGACCTTGATGGTCTAACTTTAACTCAAGGGTTTCCTAAGAAGATAATGTTGCTTCATTTATAATGCATGAACAATTGTTGCCAGTTCAAGATCATGTCAAGCATAGTATTTCTCACATTTTTTTAATTTTGTAAATTCATAGGTGATAACCTACCCTTCTTATAAAATTACACCACCTATCCCCTCTCTTGAGGCATCAACAATGACCACAGATTGACACTCTAGATCAAGAACTTTCAAAATTGGTTCTAAAGTTAACCCCACTTAAATGGTCAAATTCCTCCTGACACTTTTTTGATCCTTCAAATATTTTCTAGCAACTACAACACCTAAGCTTTCAAATTCATCAACTCTATTGTGGCTATCCATTAAGGAGCTTGGATATAGGATATGATACTGAAATTATATCAAAAAAAAATCAAGGCTCCGTTGGGAGGTAATCCAAGTAATTCATTTGGAAATGCATCCTCAAAATTTTGTGGGAAAAGGAATTTCTTCATGTCCGCTCTTCCTTGATCCATGGATTCTCCACATCCAACTCTATGGAGTTTCTAGGACTCATAAAACATCAAGTGATCCCAAAAGATGAATTCTTGGTTGCAAGTATGTTGGAGGTATTTTCATTTATGTCAACCCCTTGTATTGGAGTTGTTGGAGATTGTTGGTGTTGTCATTACAATTTTGTGGTTTGATGTCACATTGATGTCAACCTCTAGTATGGTTATGTTGAGAAGTGTTTGTGGTATTAATAAAGTGTTGCAGTTGTTGTAGATATGTTGAGGAGATGTTTGTGGTGTTTCTAATGCAGCTGGTTCACTTGTTTCCCAAGTTCTTTTTGAGAAAATCTGAATAGAGAAGTGTTTAATGTGACAAAGGTGTGTTTAGTGTTGTGTTCCACATTTCTTCATAGTTGAATATATGCTTATGCAATTTGGATGTGATGATAAGAGATGTTTAGAGGTGTTATGTCTAGAGTTTTAGGTTTTGGATCATGCAACAAAGGAAGTTGTGTTTGAGATTATGTTTTCTTATGAAGAAGGATGATTGGGAGAAATGGAATTGCTCTACATTTTTATCTCTTGTCTTGTGTATTTTGTAATGTTCTTATATTATCTGTACCTACCTTCCTTTGGTGCATTAAGTGTTGAGTTTCTTCACAAGCTTGGTTCATATGTTGGAATTTTGTGGTAGTATTTATAGTTGCACAAAATGAAAGTGTTCTTCAATTTCAGTTGGTTGTTTCAATGGTGTTAGATATTATGATGATGTGGAATATTAAGGAATGTTGTGGAGTGTTTCTATGTGATCTGCATGGTGTTTCCAGACTTGGAGAGGAATGTATGCGGTCACTTGTTAGTTTTAGTGCAAGTTTCACCAACTTGGTGTGCTAGTGCTAATTGTGAAGGTTGTTTGTTGTTTGTGGAAGTGTGGTGAAGTGTCTGAATGTGGATTTAGGTCCTAGTTAACCCATGGTATGGTATTCCTTCACTTATTTCCATGTGGAAGTGTTTGAAACTAACCTATTTTGGTGTTGGATGTTTGAGGTGCATATGTTTCATTAAGGCTGACCTAATTAAGGTTGTTTAGGTTGTGGATGGTATAAATGCAAGGAAAATTATTGGAGATGTGTATGGCATGTGTGGATTTGTGTGATGATGTGAATGTGATCAAGTGTGGTGATATGAGGGTGAGCTTTAATTCCTACGACTCTAGATGTAGGGAGCAAAAGGTGTCTACATTTTTAGCGTGCCTAAAGTTGTTGGAGGTAGTGAGCCAAAGGTTGCAGATGGTGCATAATTGCAATGGTGGAATTTTCCTATTTCTTTGAGATAGTGAGTCTCTCTGTAATAGTTCATTATTTTCTCTTCTGGATAGTGAGTCCTTTGGGAAGTGAGCCTTTCTTCTTTTTTGGGTAGTCAACCCTTCCACAATGAGCCTATTGTATTCATTTTTGCTATTCATATATGTGAGCTAATCCTTGTTGTGGTTTTCCCCTAATTAGGGTTTTCCAAGTAAATTTTGTGTTCTCTTGTGTATGGTTTGGAATGTGTTTATGTTTCATATGTTTACATTCTGTTGATTCTTAATGAAGATCTAAAATTTAATAAGGGTTTAAGGATTAATGAGGGTTGGATGTTTAAATGTACAATTGATTCACCCCTCGCATGATTATCCGATGTTTCCTAACAGTTGATATCATAGTTTCATTGCTTGGAGAAACCTTAAGCGCCTTAGGTAGATTGATATAGCAAATAGGAAGGGTGTCAAAGCTCCTATGTTTGATGGAACGAATTATGCTTACTGGAAAGCCAAGATGGACTCTTGCATTATTTATTTATTGTTTGGTGTAGAGAGGTTTGGATAAATTTTTAGAGAATTTATGAAGGAGATGATAAGATTGAATCAAGAGTGAGATGTATAACTACAAATCCAAATTTATTTGTGGTGAATGTCATCTTCATCGTCTTCCTTCGCTACCATTATGATTATATCTAGAGGAATGTCAGAAAGGACACCATCTATGAACCATTAGTATTGTAACAGATTCCTCAGTGAAAGGTAGTGAATAATTATCTTTCCTAGATTCCTTGTTAAGATTCAAAATCTAGAGCATAGTTAGCCAATGTGTCCATTCTTCTTCCTT
>VDFB02027090.1:10888-22529 GCA_007258455.2 Sequoia sempervirens
CACTCAAGCACTCAGAGACTATTGGAAGGTTATAGCATGGACATATGAAGACTTGAAAACCTATGATACTTCCATCATTATGCATATAATACCTCTAAAGCCTAATGTAAAGCCTTTCTGACAAAAACAACAACCAGTAAATGCACTCTTAGAATCGTTGATCCAAAAGGAAGTTCAAAAGCTTCTCTTAACCCAAATAATATTTCCTATCAAACATTCTACTTGGGTGGAAAATTTGGTACTTGTAAGGAAGAAGAATGGAGACATACAATTGTGCATAGATTTCTAGAATTTTAACAAGGCATCTGAGAAAGATAATTGTCCACTACCTTCACTGGAAGAAGTGTTACAAATAGTCAATGGTTCATAGATGATTTCCTTCTTAGATGGATTCTCTAGATATAATCAAGTAATGGTAGTGAAGGAAGATTAGATGAAGATGATGTTCACCACAAAAAAAAATGGATTTGTAGTTTTACATCTTCACTTGATTGACCTTATCATCTCCTTCATGAATTCTCTACAAATTTATCCAAACCTCTCTACACAAAACACTAAAGAAATAATGCAAGAGTCCATCTTGGCTTTCCAGTAAGCATAATTCATTCCATCGAACATTGGAGCTTTGACACCCTTCCAGTGTGCCATATCGATCTACCTCAAGCGGTTAAGGTTTCTCCAAAGAATGACAACTCTAATACCAATTGTTAGACACACATGACAATTGAGAAGGGGGTGAATCAATTGTACATTAAAAACATCCAACCCTCATTAATCCTTAAACCCTTATTAAATTTTAGATCTTCATTAAGAATCAACAGAATGTAAACATATGAAACATAAACACATTCCAAACCATACACAAGAGAACACAAAATCTACTTGGAAAACCCTAATTAGGGGAAAACCACAACAAGGATTAGCTCACATATATGAATAGCAAAAATGAATACAATAGGCTCATTGTGGAAGGGTTGACTACCCAAAAAAGAAGAAAGGCTCACTTCCCAAAGGACTCACTATCCAGAAGAGAAAATAATGAACTATTACAGAGAGACTCACTATCTCAAAGAAATAGGAAAATTCCACCATTGCAATTATGCACCATCTGCAACCTTTGGCTCACTACCTCCAACAACTTTAGGCACGCTAAAAATGTAGACACCTTTTGCTCCCTACATCTAGAGTCGTAGGAATTAAAGCTCACCCTCATATCACCACACTTGATCACATTCACATCATCACACAAATCCACACATGCCATACACATCTCCAATAATTTTCCTTGCATTTATACCATCCACAACCTAAACAACCTTAATTAGGTCAGCCTTAATGAAACATATGCACCTCAAACATCCAACACCAAAATAGGTTAGTTTCAAACACTTCCACATGGAAATAAGTGAAGGAATACCATACCATGGGTTAACTAGGACCTAAATCCACATTCAGACACTTCACCACACTTCCACAAACAACAAACAACCTTCACAATTAGCACTAGCACACCAAGTTGGTGAAACTTGCACTAAAACTAACAAGTGACCGCATACATTCCTCTCCAAGTCTGGAAACACCATGCAGATCACATAGAAACACTCCACAACATTCCTTAATATTCCACATCATCATAATATCTAACACCATTGAAACAACCAACTGAAATTGAAGAACACTTTCATTTTGTGCAACTATAAATACTACCACAAAATTCCAACATATGAACCAAGCTTGTGAAGAAACTCAACACTTAATGCACCAAAGGAAGGTAGGTACAGATAATATAAGAACATTACAAAATACACAAGACAAGAGATAAAAATGTAGAGCAATTCCATTTCTCCCAATCATCCTTCTTCATAAGAAAACATAATCTCAAACACAACTTCCTTTGTTGCATGATCCAAAACCTAAAACTCTAGACATAACACCTCTAAACATCTCTTATCATCACATCCAAATTGCATAAGCATATATTCAACTATGAAGAAATGTGGAACACAACACTAAACACACCTTTGTCACATTAAACACTTCTCTATTCAGATTTTCTCAAAAAGAACTTGGGAAACAAGTGAACCAGCTGCATTAGAAACACCACAAACATCTCCTCAACATATCTACAACAACTGCAACACTTTATTAATACCACAAACACTTCTCAACATAACCATACTAGAGGTTGACATCAATGTGACATCAAACCACAAAATTGTAATGACAACACCAACAATCTCCAACAACTCCAATACAAGGGGTTGACATAAATGAAAATACCTCCAACATACTTGCAACCAAGAATTCATCTTTTGGGATCACTTGATGTTTTATGAGTCCTAGAAACTCCATAGAGTTGGATGTGGAGAATCCATGGATCAAGGAAGAGCGGACATGAAGAAATTCCTTTTCCCACAAAATTTTGAGGATGCATTTCCAAATGAATTACTTGGATTACCTCCCAACGGAGCCTTGATTTTTTTTTGATATAATTTCAGTATCATATCCTATATCCAAGCTCCTTAATGGATAGCCACAATAGAGTTGATGAATTTGAAAGCTTAGGTGTTGTAGTTGCTAGAAAATATTTGAAGGATCAAAAAAGTGTCAGGAGGAATTTGACCATTTAAGTGGGGTTAACTTTAGAACCAATTTTGAAAGTTCTTGATCTAGAGTGTCAATCTGTGGTCATTGTTGATGCCTCAAGAGAGGGGATAGGTGGTGTAATTTTATAAGAAGGGTAGGTTATCACCTATGAATTTACAAAATTAAAAAAATGTGAGAAATACTATGCTTGACATGATCTTGAACTGGCAACAATTGTTCATGCATTATAAATGAAGCAACATTATCTTCTTAGGAAACCCTTGAGTTAAAGTTAGACCATCAAGGTCTCAAGTACTTGTTACCTAGCCTCGTCTAAAATCTCACTAGAGAAGATTGTTAGAGCCAATATATAACCATGATTTTGAGATCAATAACATCAAAAACAAGGAAAAATGAGTTGTGGATGCCCTAATTTGAAGTAGACATATATCCTCAATGATATCTATTCAAACAATTTAAAAAATCGTGTTACGAAAGTTCTGAGAGATTAATATTATGAGCAAGTCAAGAATGCTCTCTTGGATAACCCCCAAGATCTAAGATATGATGGGCTTAATTTTTAGCCATATGATCTATTGAGATTTAAAGTAAGCATGTATGTTTTGAACCCAGAAGAGTTAAGGAAATATAGTGTGCAAAGAGGTTTTCTCCACACCACATTGAGGACATTCTATTGTAACAAAAACTTTTGGATGATGTAAAGCCACTATTAGTTTGGAAAGGAATGAAGAGGGATACTACAAGATATGTAGAAAAAGGTCTAGAATACTAGAGGGCGGAACTAGAACATCGTCACCTAGTAGGACTTTTATACCTTATGAGATTCTAGAGTGGAAATGATAGATCATTAGTATAGATTTTGTGCAGGGCCCTTATATGTCTAGAAATAATCAGAATGCAATATTTGGTAGTGGTGGAAAAACTCACCAAGGTAGCCATTTCATACCTAGGAAGTTGATTGGAGGAGCACTAGTCATAGCCCATAAGTTTGTACAAGAATATTCAGGCATCATGGTGTTCGTGAGAAATTTATCTCTAAAAGGGATGCTTGTATGACCACGAGGTTTTAGAAAATATTATTCACCTCACTTGGAAATTAGTTGAAAATAAGTTTAGCATATCATCTAGAGATAGATAGTTAGAAGGAGAGGGTAAACCAGGTATTGGAGGACCTAATGAGAGTGTATTGCATGGTCATGAATACAAGTGAGAGGACTATCTTTTACTTGTAGAGTTTTTGTATAATAACTCTTATCATTATACAATTAAAATGACTCCATTTGAAGCATTGTATAGGAGAATGTGTCAAAATTTTCTAAGATGGGATAAGCTAGAAGATAGTTAGCCTTTGTCTATAAATGCTATAAAAATGGAAGAATAGATAAGGTTGATCAAGAAAAGGCTAGAGAAAGCAAATGTTAGGCAGATAAGCTATGTCAATGTTAAGCAAATACCGAGATAATTCTCAGTAAGAGAAAGAGTGCTTGAATCACACAGGCTCCACTTGCATAATAACAAGGTCACTCAATGCAAGGTCCAACGGGACTAGATTGTAGAGGACAGTGCTACAAGGGAAGATTATAATGAGATTAAATGGAAATTTTGCCATCTCTTGCAGGAGTTTGAAAATTGAAATTAAATGTTTTATTTGATTTGATATATGTTATGATACTTTGAATCATCGAGGATGATGATCACTTCTGAGGGAAATATATTTACACCCCAGTGATGATTTACCAAATTAATTTAACTTTTATATTTAGATCTGATTTTAATGCATGGTGATCATTATGGTATTTAATGCTTGGATGAAATATATATATATATATATTATTGACTCATATGTATATGTACATATATCTATTTTTGTACATATTAATGTATATATATATATACATATGTTTATAATATATAATAATGATATTTAATAATAATCATGCTTATTAAAGCATGTTGGCGATAAATGGCGTCATGCCTGAAATATATATTGAGAGAAAATTCCTTGATCAAAAGGCTTTTTAGTTATATGGTGGCATTTTAAGATAAAAGGATATATGATCCTTACTTGGTGGCAGGAAATTCTTTTGATTTTCAATTACTTTTCGAAATAAACAAGTGGCGTAGTGCATTGCATTCATATGCGCCTAGAGAATAGGAATTTTTGGAGTTTTGTATTCAATTTAGAAAAGAAATTGAATAGCTAAATATTAGATGCATTCTCAAATTAGGAAATTATTAAAGTAGGTGTAGGAAACTAATTTTTTAAAATTAAATCATATCAACTTATTTTTTGAAGAAAAGTAAAGCGCATCTAAATAATTTAGAAATAAGTGAATTATTACTGCAGGAAAATATGTTAATTAATATCAATTTTGTTTTGAATATAAATTAAATAATTTGTAATAGTAGTAGTATAATTAATAAATGAACATTATGCTTGGTAAAATTATTTATAGACCATTGGCAAATTATTATATGCATTTTGAAAATTAACAAATTGTTTGAAAATATATTTACTAGTACTAATTATTTTAGAAAATAAGTGGTTGGTAGTGTGCAAAGACATTTTAAATAATACCCATTTTCTTGTGAATCTAAATTAAATTATTACTAGTTATTTAGAAAAACAAGTTAGAAGTTGATAGTTTTTTTTAAATAAGTACAAAATGTAGTTTGCATGAATGAACGTTATTAATTATTTTTTATGATTACACGTTGAATTAGTTTTACAAAATAATTTAGCAATGAAATGAATAATTTAGTAGTAATTACAAACTATTTTGTGAATTGATTAACATTAATAAGTTAAACTATTTGGAAACACTTAAAACTCAATTTCCTTTGCAAATTGTTAGAGTCTTGTATTGAATGGTCTTGTATTTAATGCATAAATGGAGAAAGAATGGAATTGAAAAGAATATGATTTGAGAAGCAAAATGTAGATGGTGGAGGTTTGTATTGAATTTTTGTGTGCTTGTTAAAGAATATGAATAATTTTTTCTACAAAAGTATATAGTAAACATATTTATTTGTGAAGATAATAATGTTTTGAGTGGAAATGTAAGACATAAAAGATCAAAATATTAGTGATAAGTCTAAAGTTTGAAAGCATTTTGGAGATGAACATATTAAAAATATAAAAGTATTTTAAATTATTTTTTATTCATGATATGTAAAATAGATGTATTAGTAATAGATTAATAATTGAGAAGCGTTTGACGAAATGGAGATATTAAAAATATAGTAGTATTTTATTTTGTTTAATATAGAAGACATATAAATATAAATAATAGCACTAAGTTAAAATTTGAATAGTATATTATCTTTTTAACTAGTATAATTATTTTTTTATTGATTGGTAAGAAGTTGTGGACATAGGGTCCACTCCCATAAAAGATATAGTAAAAAGAAGAATTGCATCAACCCTCTAATAGGGGTGCATTCAGAGATTCCAAATTGGAGAAAAACAAACAGAGACTCACAGTGCCTTTGCCAACAATGAACCAAAACCAAGAGCTCCTACCCTAAACAAGAGACAAAATAAAAACACTCCACCTAGATCAAGTTGCCACAATTTCTCCCTTCTTAGACATCTGATGTGGAGGAATATATTTCCTCCGTTTAACTTTTGTCCATCCTTGATTGTTTGATTGAAAATTTCCTTTAGATGTATCCTCGCAGCACAACCCATTTGAGGGAGACAAAGTATCCTAGGGGGCAAGAGCATCCATCGTCTCCACGGGTAGTTTTATTGCTTTTACTGAGGTATCAAAAATTGAGGACCGTTGAGGGCATGTTGTCCTCTCCAACTGACATGAATTGCTTGACTATAGTAAATTTTGATCTGCCTTTGACTCTGGAGGAATTACCTTGTCTTTTCCCACTTTTTGCTTCTTGAGATCTAGTTTCGAAGGAGAGATATTTTGTTTGGGAGGGTGCATAACAGAATAGTGTTTGGGGGAAGAGTCCTTCCACCAAGAAGCCTCCCTATTTATCTAAGATTTGATTGTTGTGCAATCCACTGCAATATGCCCAGTTTGGTAACACTTTCTACATCTAAAAATTAGACCTTCATACTCCAACGGCTGATTCCAACATTGACCATTGGCCCTCAAGATAATTTATGCTGGAAGATCCTTGGAGATGTCCAATTCCACCAAAATCCTGGCAAAAGTTGTGTGGATATTTTTTTTTGAATTATCATCTGCATAAACAAAAATACCCAGAGAATTTCCAATTGTTGCAAAACATGATTCAAACCAATAATGAAGGGGGAGGTTTGGAAGGCAGACCCAAATCGAAAAAACTGAGAGCGATTCGGCAGATGGATCAAATTCTGGATGCCAAGATTTCAGCTATAGCAAATTTTCTTCCCACATCCAAACATAATTAAGAATGGTGTTCTTCTCTTTCTTGCAATAAAAAACCACAACGAAGAAACCCCTCGTGCTGGGGTAGATCTCAATATTTCCTTCCATATGTGGAAGCCATTCTTGTGTGATCCAATCATGAAGATCAAGAAGACTGGGCCAGTGATGGTTGAATCGCCCAATTAAACCATTCTCAGAAAAGAAACCCTCATTTTCACACAATTCCTTCAATAACGTGTCATCGAAATCCAAAGACACTGGTTTTCCTAAGCATTGCACGATTTTCTTGTTACTAGTAAAATTCTCAAGTTTTTGCGGAGTGTCTAGAGGAGAGTGAGGGCCAAATTTGCCCGCCTCCAAGAATGAGCATTTTAACCCTTTCTGCCCCTACCCTTGAAGAAATTTGTTGGTAGCCTGAGCATTCGAGTTTGAACCCCTTCAAAATACAAATCCATCCTAGTATAAGCAGAACCGATAGTTTTCCACCAAAAATGGGCAATGATGGAGTGCGAGGGAGATAGAAAGATCCATTCTTAATGCCGAGGGAAGAAGCGGAGAATCGGCCTTGAAGTGATATATGGAACCCTCGTGAACCCTTCCAAAAACCATTTTGAAGACCCATTGAGAAACCTTGCATGAATTTTTGAAACCCTTGCATCAGCCTCACTCCATGGAGGGGCCGCGTCCACAGTGCCCAAAGAAGCCTAGAGTGGGAGGTGGAGGCTGGAGTTCACAAATTTTGGCAATTTTCCCCATGTTGACGATAACCTATTTTTATTATAGGTTGAAAGACTTAACTAGTATAATTATTATGTTCAATTAATAGTAATTTATTTTTGAATTTTTTAACCATTTGTATTTTTTATATATTTGTAAACTAAATTCATTTAGACTTTTTTATTTGTTAACATAGTAAGTGTTTAGAGTAGATATGTAAGACATGTGCATACTTGCAATTATGTGATATGCAATTTATATTGAATGTTTTTTCCTAAGACATTAATGAGAGTGTAGAATAGCCATTCCCTAGAGTAGCTATAATTATGAAATTATTGGAGCAAATGTGCAATAAGCAATTGTTGTAGTTGACATGTAAGAGGTGTGTAGCATAGCAAACCATAAAGAAGCATTTTCATTTACACTTTTTTACTATTGACCAACTACAAGGTATTGGGATTGCTACATACCACTAGCTTGAGCATATCATGTTTCTAAAGGAAATCATCGATGTTGTTTTCCTTCCTTAATGAGTCACTTTAATGATGCAAATATTTAATGTCTGAATGCAAATTGTTCTAGCTTTGTTAGCAAAATGATTGATATTGAAGCGAAACAGAACAATGCAATGAATTTTTGCAAATATCTAATCATGAAATCAAAATATTATAGGCTTTGCTATTAGGCTAGTGCTTATGAAAGCAATCAAGCCACACTTAATGCATTGTAAACCTTTACAGTGAACAAGATCTAAAACAATATTGCTTTATATAGCAACAATATACTACTATTGTTGCATCAATCAAGGGATAAATTTGTTTCAAGGCTAAATTATTATATGTTCACATGTAACATATTTTCCATTCTCATCATCAGTGGACTCAGTTCACATTCATAATGTGTGCAACACAACAAAGCATACATAAGTAATTGTTCAGTATTCACACACTACAAGGTATTGGGATTGCTCCATTCCACTAGCAAAATAGATAAATAATGCTTTTCAAATATCAAAATATGTTCATAAATGCCAAGTATATAATGCTCTCATATGTTTCTAATTTACTGAAAGTAAAATCAATTAGTAGACTTGTTGAAAGATAATCAAATTTCATTGGCCAAGCAAGTATTACAAATGAAAATGCTAAAATTAGTTATTAAATGCAAATTGTATCGGCTTGCCATCATGCACTTCATGTGCATGGCATTTTGGTGAAAGGAAAGTGACTACTGTGATGAAAGCAGTCTACTATTGCAATTGTATAATGTGGATTGGAAATGGTAGGCTTGTCAATTAATCTATAGCTAATGCGTTAAATGCCACTAGGTCTACTACTCATTTTTGTTTAAGTAAATTAGGAAAATAAAACTTTATGTATTTTTGCAAGTATTGAATAGCTAACAAACTATATTGATCCATAACAATTGTGCAACGTAACCCTAGGCTTATAAAACATAACAATTGTGCCACTATTGACATAGTATTTAATGCATTAACTATGCATCATGCAATTATCTACAAAATTTATCATCTATTTCTATTTTTGCTACTTTGGTCATAAACAAATGGATTGTAGGGGTAGATGAAAAAATTAAACAAATGAGCATAGTCCATGACAAATAATATGCTATTCATATAATACGTTATTCATAAACGTGAACCACAGAAAGAACTTTAAAATTTGGAAAAAAATAGACAAGCATGATAAATTTTTGCAAGCATTCCCCGTCGACCCTTGTAACAACAACTAAGCATGATAAACATAGAAACTAGTCACTTTCCAATAGTGCACTACCACAAAAATAATAAACATCCAAGAATGGAACCTAAAGCTAAAAACACATAAGCTTTTTAACAAGCAAGAAACAAACAAGAATAAGCACAAATATAACCTAGTATTCACTTCACATTTCATGAATTGATTATGCATTCACTGATTTTGTACGTATCAACCCTTCAACACATCGAGCGAACAATTTGATTTTTTAGCTTTGTTGATATGGTAGTATCCACTCAAGCAATAAACGCATAATTAACACATTTACCTCCCACAGAGTCCAGGTGACCTTGTTCGAAGCATATGCAATTTATTGTACCCACTTGCACCATTAACACTTTTAACAAGAAGCAATTTCTAGTTATCAAGTATCATAAATACATAGTCGAGCCACTGATAGGAACTGCACTTTTATAGAAGAATGAACATGCAAAAAGTGTGTCTTTGAGGAGGCTAGGAGGATTCAAAACACAACTCACAAAACTTCACAATCTTCCTTTAACACACTTATTCAACTATATTTCCCTCAAACATCAACAAAGATCAACTTTTTCACTATATACCATGGAACTTTTGCTACAAGCATTAAATTTTGTCTTCAGAGGCATAACCAAATCAAACCAAAGCATATGTCGCCTTCATTTGAGTCAAAATAACAAACAAATACTTTCACAATGTTTGCCCTTTCATTTACTATTAACTCTTTATGACTGTCCTATAGTACATTTGTGGCATCTACAAGCCACCAAGCACCAAAATTTGATCCCAAGACACATATAATTCCTTCAACATGTGGAACAACTTAAAAATACCTCATTCAATATGTATAAACTCTTTCCAAACCCCAAGAACTCAGTTTAGGTGGGATTCCTTCATTACTCTTCCCTTTCTCTAGTAGGTCTACCATAGGTCTGTCAGAGATTTTCTTCAAACACAGACCCTTATCACTGACTGTAATCAACTTTTTGAATGCACTTTTAAGTGTTACAAAACATATCAAAAAAAATTCATTTGTTGTCTTGAGAAATAATGTAAAAACCAAACTGCTTATGCTTCAAAAATAGGGCTAATTAGTCATTGTTCATATATGGCTTATTGAGTTTACCCATTCCAAACACAAATCTGTCCAACCAATGCTTGGAAAAAATTTAATTTAACTTACAAATTCTTAATAGTCCATTATAAGACCACTCTCATTAACATTTTGACAAACCCTAGGTTAAGTTCCTTGGAAACTCTGAGTTTTATCAGACTGTAACAGAAAATTCAGTCAAAAATTCAAATTCTCATCACCTTAACTTTTTTTATCTTGATTATAAACCATTAGCATATGGAAGAACATTCATACAATAACAATCCCACAAAGAATCTGATGATTCCACTGGTCAAAGAGGGAGAAACATAAATATTTTTAAGCCTCTGGATTTACCCTAATAAGGGTTTTGACTGTAATTACAAAAAGGGCCATATCTTTCTCATACCTTCATGAAATCAAATAATACCAAATGAAAATTGAAGTAGAAACATAATACCAACTTCTCCAATGATTTACCCTTTAGTACCAGGCCATACATGGTCATATAGGAGCAAATAATCACATTTTACCAGTAAAAACATAGGAAATTGCATAAAAGATAGGGTTTCTTTATTGATTTCTCCATTATTTACATCCCTCTCCCTTTTTTTCTTGAGATTCTTCCTCATTTTAAAGGTTTCCACTCTAGATCAGATGACTACAATCAACTCTAACTACCCTTCCAACAACTTGATTTACCATTTACTTAATTTTTCTCTTTTACCTTCACAACAAGGTTTACAAGTTTTGTTTTTTTTTTCACCTTTTGAATCCCTCAATGCTTCTAGACTTCTAATTTAACTGATTACATGGAAAAATGACATACCAAGTCCTTATTCTCATGACAAAACACCTAAAGCCTATTGTAGATCTTATTTGACAACATTTTCCAATGTGTGCAAATTGGATACATTATTCACATAACCTATCTAAGCTTTCACCAATTGAATCAAACATATTGTAATGGTCATGAAAGACCTTATTTAATGATCCCTAGGAAATTTTAAATACTTATTACATTTTGGCCTCATGGAGGAATGCAGTCAAATAGGTGCTCCTACACCAAAAGTGCAACCAAGAGTTTAAAAATGCAC